>CADDXX010000280.1:792476-884414 GCA_902810485.1 Alauda arvensis
CCTCCCTTGCCCTGGGGATGCAGGCAAATGCAAAGCCCCTTGCAGGTGAAGTCCCTCCCTAAAGTCACCAGGATTTGGATTAAGGCCTTCATGCTCAGAAATTTCTCCTCCCTCCAACTGAGCACACTTACCCTGATTTCCAAGTGAGACAGATTACAATGTCTTTTTTTAATTATTTTTTTTCTCCCATGGACATGTGCAAGGGTGTTCCTCCAGGAGAAAGTGTGTCTCTCTTTATGCCCCGTTCAGACTCCAAACTTGCCCAGCTATTTAAAAAGAAGCAGAGGCAAAAAAAAAAAAAAAAAAAAAAAAAAAAAAAAAAAAAAAAGTGCAGAGGTAGACTTTCTATAGACTTTATACCCCTGATCTCAGCTGTTTTTCCTTGCAGAAGACCATCTTTGAGCACTATGTTATTGAACCTCCCTGTTTAATGACCCTTCTAATGCACTGCTATCAGGTAGTGCCATCTGTATTTGGGCAAATGTGCTCACTCGTCTGTTTACTCAGCATAAATTAGCTTTATTTAAAGTTTAATGGAAGTTACATCTATTTGGACATCTGTACTTAACTGATTACTGGCCACGTTGGGCCGCCTGGTGGTTCAGCATGAACTTGCCAGCTGCTCYGAAATGATAAGAGCCTGACATATGTTAAGAGCCAGCAACAATCACAGTCAGGGTGTACTTTTTTTTTTTTTTTTCCTTTACTATTTCTGAGCTGGCAGTTAATAGCAGCAAAAAAGAAATCCACCCACTTCCCCCAGCTGCCTCCTCCACCCCCGTGCGTGTCGCTGCTGTCAATCCAAACCTTTTCAGAAGCACATTAAAAAAAAAAAAAAAAAAAAAAAAAATATATATATATATATTTAAATATATATTTCTTCCCCCCTCCACCCGGTCTCAGGAGTGAAGTTCTTTGTACATACCACTAAATCCACGTGCATTTTGTTGCCTGCTTCATGCAGTGAAACACTCCTGGCCGTGGGAAAGCCAGAGCCCATCGCGGGTCACCAGCATCTGCAGCAGATTTGGAAAGTTGCTGCCATCTATRGATAGGTATGAGGATCTGCTGGTACAGCTGGGGAAAAGGGTCGAGACAGCAACAGGATTGGGGGGAAAAAATCGAGGAATAACGGAATAATTCGGGTTGGGAAAAACCTCTAAGACCAAAGAGTCCAGCCAGTAACTTAAAGCTGGCAGATCCAGCCCTGAACCAGAGCTGAGCTGCACAAACACCRACAATCTTGGACCTCTGCTTCTGGTCCCTTCTTGTCCTCTCTGCCTTTCCTCCTGTTACTGCTGTTCGCTGCACTGCCAGCTCAACTGTGCCTTGAAAGATGTAGTTTATCAAGGCCTGGAAATACTAGKTTTTAACTAATTAAAAGCTTATTTGTGAATGAAGACGTGAACTTGATGTCAGCTGCTGCAGTGGGTCTACTCTGGTTAACACCTTTCTGCAGGTAGTCATGACTGCTGGGCAAGACCAATTAATKTGGCTCTTGTGATCCATGAAATGCTGACTGTAGTTAGATCTCTGTTGTAGGAAGAGTGTTGCAGATCTCTCCATTTCCATCCCATCCCATCCCATGCCCCTGGTGTTGATACAATAGAGCAGATTGCCCTAAATCCAGCTCCCTGCACAGAGAGAGGAGATACCTTTATTGTTTGGGGTGTCTTGTATGCCATACTCTACTGAGGACCAAAAAAAGAGATTATTTATGAAATTTCCTCTAATTTTTCAGGGTGACTTTATTCCTTTCGTACTTAACTCATTTCTGTCAGGGTGAGGTGATTAACTTCTACCTAAACCCTTTGGTGCAGATTCAGCCCTGGAGAAAACATCTGTCAGCTCCAATTTGTTGTGGGTATCTACTGGCCTTCCTGACTGGATTTTACCTAGAGCCCAAAGATGGTCCTACTCCAATGGTGATCCATGGAGCTCCCTGGAAGCAGAAGTGGATTTCTGAATACAAACTCCTAAAATCCCATTGGAAAGATTCATAATTAATCAAAGCTGATAGARTCTCAGTGAAAACTAACAGCAATCTACTCTCAAAAATCAGGAGAGTCAGATGTTTAGTCAGAGTGCGTTTAAAGAGTTTAGTATCAGGCACCCATTTCTGGAAATCTTAGTGGAGTGGAAAAGATGCCAAACCAGCCTGTGCCTTCTAGAGGCAAAGGGGCCACTGGTTTTCAGCTGCAAAGTAGTTGTAGGGTGAAAAGCCTTGTGCTTCTGAGGTCAAACCAAACTCTACCTCGTGGGCTGTGACCAAAACCCAAACTCTGACCTGTGGGATGTGGGCTGTGACTGAAGAAACGCCAGGTGTGGTCTCTGGAGCCTCTGAAAAGAAGGGATGGAACATCATGGATTGATGGAAGAGGTGTCATTGTTTTTTTTTTCTCCCAGGACTCAAGGGTTCTTCCYGTCCTGTGCAACCCCATGTGGAGTGGTGGGACTGGGGACAATTTCCATCACACATCTCCAAAAAAGCTCCTCCTTGGCTCCCACAGGGAAGCAATGGATGTGCCTCATCCWCAGCATCATAAAGACTCTGGTCTGAGACAAGAAAGATCAGAAAAGCTGCCCATTCTTCTTCTGTGTCTTAAATGGGAAAAAAAAAAAATTGTCACTGGAGSCTCTTAGTCCATCACTTCCCATTGCAGCTGCCTCTGTCTCCTTCAGCCTTTCTGGAGTGAGACAAATATGGATGACACGGGGTGGCTCCTCTCCTGCTGCCCACACAGAGAATTACTTTTATTTACTGCCATGGTTCCATTGCCATGTGTTGTGTTTTCACCACGTGGCTCTGTGGAGTGATAGATATGTTTGCAGCCTGAGGACTGGGTGTCTGTCACTGGACCTTTTCATTCCATGTTTGTGTACGGAATTCTGATACCTCCGTTCTTATTTTCCATCCCCACGGCAGAGCTGGTGCAGGACAAGCACAGCCAGCCTGGCTGCACAGGAAAACACAAAAATACAAAAATACAGACGTAGGAAATAAGGGGGCAGGGAGGAGGTGAGACCTGCAGTTTCCAGAAAGAATAGAAAATTATTTGGTCTGCACAGTTCAGAGCACCTGCAGTTCTGGGCATTTGTTGGAGGCAATTTCAGGTCCTGTGCTTTGCATGGGGTGGTCTGGCCAATTGTTGGCATCATGTTCTTGAGTGCTGCTCTGCTGGCAGCAAGCCTTCTGCATTACAGCAGGAGGAATCAGATATAAATCAAGCCCTCAGTGCTTTTTTTCCCCCTAAACTAAACACAAGGGATTAAATTAATTGTAGCCCTAAACTCCACACAACTTACACCTCTGCTTTGGTTTTAGTGTTTTAGATGACATGACAGCTCATTCTTAAAGAGCTTGGATGAAGAATGTTTTGTCTCTCTAAATTTAACATTTGCTTACTTAAAAAATTAATTGAACTGTGATCTCTTCCCCCAGCACTAAATCACACAGAGCTTAGAGACTCAAGGAGAATAATCTTACAGTTTGGAGCTACTATGAAACCACTCTACAAATAAATCTGCACTTTAAGCCAGGGGTATTTGCCAGGGAGAAAATATTTTTGCTATCACAGAAAAGAATTTATTGTTCTTAATAYATTCAAAACTTAAGAGCTCCTAGGTTACATTTATAGCTTAAAAGTGATGCTAATTTTCCATTTTAAGTGCTATTATATTTTTATTTACCCTCTTATTTTTGCTCCTAATGCTCCTGCTCTTTCACTTCTTTTTTCTAGCTGTGAACATGTCTATTATAAAAAGCATCCCAAGCCTCTCACACACTCAGTTGTCCCTCAGACCAAATTACCCTTCCATCACCACCAGAGTCACCCTCCTGTCTCCTGAGAACTGCAGCAACAGCTCTGGGAATGACAGCCAGGGTTTCTGGGCCATGGGTTAGGAAKGATCTGCACTAACAGGGCCTGTGACCCACAGTGACTTTCTCCAGCCCCAGTTTCTGCTGTGGGTGTGCTCTGTGCTCTCCTGCAAGGCTCTTCCATTCTGTTCTGCACTTCTTTGTGTCCTTCTTTGCTCAGTGCAGGGGAGGATATGAACTTCTGGAGATCCAAGGAGGGAACGTGCGAGGTAAAAGTCCCACAAATTCACCCAAATACAGATCAGATTCAAGAAAACCCCTTAAAAACAAGCTGAAAAAAAAATTCTCAATTTTACATTTACGCTTTACATCATGTTTGCATACAAAAGCCTGASATCACAAGCACTTAACTGGGTGGGTGATTTGTTTTTCCACACAGATTTATCCATCTGAGAGCAGATGTCTCAAGAGCACTTGGAAAAAAAACACCTTAAGGACTAGACTGACATCACAGTGCATGTGATTCTGGAGTTAATGAAAGTTTACAAAACATTTTGAGATCCTGAGAGGTGTGCCACATCTAGCCAAAAGGTACTATTAGTSTGTCACATGCAGAGCAACTGAACATTCCTGTAAAATACAGAATGCACAGCAGCACAGAAAGAAAAGCACCAGATTGCTGACAGAACAACGAATACTGAATTTGTGGACAATAAAAGGTGGGGAGGGGGGGAAGATTAGAGACACTTAAAAATGTCTAAATCATGAAAAGAGCTAATTGATTGCTGGTAGCCTCTCTGAGAAGGAATGTTGCCAAACAATCCAGCAGCAGGGTAAATCATGTGGAGCACGACTCCTTGGGAATTGGCAGGTGCTCACATTTAGCTAACAAATACACTGAATAAAAACAAACCCCTGGCTGACTACCTGTGCCACTTTTTGAAGATTACAAAAGCAAGTACCTGGCTGGGAATGTTAACTTGATRAGGAGTCTTTATGTGGTTTTACCTGTCACATAAATAATGGATTGTTTCCCTTCACGTTGCTTTTTTCTGGTTTATTAGTGGCTTCCATTAGACAGCAGCTAAATTCCCAGGGATCTGCAGGGATTTGCCCTCAATAACAGCACAGCCTTCATCTTTTTTCCCTTTTAAATTAGATTTTGATCCTGGTTCATTTTCTTCTGGCAGCATGAAGGAGGCAGGATCTGTCCATGTGGGAACAAACCTGTCCCCCATGGGAAAATCCCCTCTACAGCACTCAGCTCTGCCCTGACTGAGCAACTCATGGAGCAAATAAAGCTGCAAAGTCACCAGCCCCAARCAAACTGCAGGTGATGGGAGGTGGGCAGGGAAGCTGCACTTACCTGTACAGGGTTGGTGAGCTGAATTTCCATACTTGTTTCCATACAAGMAATGACTTTCTGCTCTTATTCCTTTCCCTGCTTTGTCCACACCTGAACATGGAAGATCTTCAGCAGCTCTGGAGCATATTACCATTGTCCCTCCTGAAACCTGGGCTTCACTGAAATGTGAACATAGAAAAGACAAGCTTCAGTTATTCAGTTAAAACAAGCCAATTGAATGGGAATTACTTACAGTCAACAGCAAGGTGATATATTGTGGTAAACCTGACAGAAGTGATCTCTGCAGCCACTCAGAGTGCTGTTTTAATGACTTATCCAATGCAGTTGGAAAATTAATGTGTRAAGTAGCTAAACTGTGATACCAAGCACATGTTTAATAGGGTGATTATCTGGTGCTTTCCTCAGGGTAAYGTTTTTGTGATTTTTTTTCATCCAAATTCTGCTCGGTGCTGTTGCAACAGGACAGTAAAGCAGAGAATTTTAACTCTATTTAATAGCACCTCTGTAATTTTCCCATGAGCATTTCAGTGTGCCAAGTCAGTAAGAAACTTGGCAAGGCCTGTCTTAGTTGAGCTTTGCTTTATCTTCGTAATACACGGAATTCTGCAGTCCTTAACCAGGACAGAGCCTCGAACACCATCAAATGGAACCTACACCACATAATTTTACACCAAGTCAGAGTCCATCCCTGGACTTGACTCCAGACATCTTTTACTCCTGTCCTTCTCTAATTAGAAACCAATTGACTTGWAGATCTAGTCCAGGTTACAAATTAKACCYAGTCCATGTTTACAWTTAGAAGCCAAWTTGCTTGTAGAGCTGGTCCAGGTTACAAACCTTCACAGCAGTGATGAAAGCAGAGTTATTTATTCATGGTGGTGCTGAARCCACCTGGCCTTGCTCCTCAGCTTGCTGGGAGGGGAAGAGCCCTGTCCATCACCAGCAAGTGGGGGCCATAATCAGAGTCATTAGACTCAAATGACAGGCTCCMCTTTGAAAGGAGCAGAAATGCTGTTCTTTGTGTTAAATTAATGGCTGCAGCTCCAGTTAAAAGCCCATCGGTTCCAGGGCAGACAGGAACAATCATCTCACGATGGGGAAAATGAAACCCTTGGCTGGGTGTCGAGGTTTTAAGTGCAAATCCACGCTCACMCTTCATCGAGCTTGGTTGTGCCACCTCCTCCCTCCCTCACGTCTCTGACCCCCCAGCTGAAGCTTAGCAACAGCAGCGAGGGGAACCATGGAGGATCCCCCCAGGATTCTCATTTCTGTCCTCACCATGGTTTGGGGGGTCCATCTGCTGGGTCAGTTGTCCTCTGACAGATCACTCCATCACACGTGGAACRGATGCTGCAGCTGTGACTGGCAGTGGAACCAGAGATCTTCTTTTTCCAAGCCAGGAAGRCTGGAAGGTGAAGAGCAAAGTCACAAACAGAATTTAGCCAGGTTCAGCCTCCTGATCCCACCATGAGGTGTTGAATTTGGAGCAAAGGGGTGCTGCTGCTTTCAYTGTGCTGTTGGATTGACCATGCTTGGTCAGGAGACAGGGCTTCATTCCATGGTGGCCTTACCCCAGCTCCCAAGTTCTGCTCCAGAGAGAAGAACTTGGTCAGAGCAAGCTGTGGTGCCATCTGAGCTGTTCAAGCCTCTTTGTTATTGAACATCCCCGTGAGCTCTTTATTCCTCCTTCCCAGGGGACACAAAGCCAGCTCTATTTAATGGCAGCTAAACTCACACCACTGGTGGTCAGGATGGAAGCAGGGAAGGCCATGGAATTATGGAGGAAAGGTGAGGACTCTTTTAAGTGTTTATTTGGTCTCTCTCACCATATGAGTTATTGCAGCTGTTGATTCCACCTCTTTCACCACTCTGGTGTTGGAGGGAAATGTTATGAAATGTTATGAAACATGCCTGGTTTACAAAAACCTGAAACCTGTGAGATCCCTAAACCCCATAAAKCACACAGATTCCTGCATGTTTTCAAACTGGGATTCAGCTCTCTCATCCAAGGTGAAGGTAAGGCACTTCTGTGGCAGGAATGGGAAATGCAGCAATGGTTTTCTGGCTTCTCTAATGCTCAGCAAGGGCCTCTGAAGCTTTAGGTGTTTGTCCCACATGGAGAAGACCTGGAGGAAGGATTGTGCCTTGGACTAAGTCCACATAAAAGGGTTCTCTGGCTCAGAGACCCCCACTGCCCTCCCAGCTCCTGATCAACCCCCAAACCCATCTCCTGGAGAGACTGCAGACATCTCCTGCTTAAAAAAGCACCCCCATAAATCATTTAGAAACTTATTGCTAAGCTTATTGTGAGGCATTAAGACAAATCAGAACTAATAGTGTTGTTTAATAAGAAGATTTTTACAACAAGATATGGTGCCCATATACATCACTGTGATGGGTTAGGTGGCCACTGTAGGATCAGGTGAGGGTGATTGATTGACTTGCCTTTTTCCCCCTCTTCTGATTATAAAGCCAGGCAGCTTGGATCCAGAATATCAAAGTGCACTACAAAATACATTATTAATATGTACAACAACCCTATTTTTACAGCCTTATGCCAGTTTATTGCTACAGCATCCTCCTGAATGTGACAYTAATAAAACTGGTGCAGCAACACAGACTCTAAATTGGTGATTATTAGTAATGAGGGTGAGATTTAGTAGCTGGGTTTGTTGGCAAAACTGAAGGCCCATTATTAGTCTGATGGCTGATTAATTAATGATTATTCTCTATCTGTTTTGTGACCCAGCCCACTGTTTTTAGAGATAGTCTCACAAATATGCATTTTTTAAGCTAATAGCCAAAACAGAAGTAAAATAGCAGTCTGCTGCCTAAGCAAGGAGTTTGGGTTCTAAGACAAGCAGCAAGAATCCTCATCCTCCCTCCCAAATCTGGTGCTGTAAAATTCCAGGGATCTCCATATTCCTGACTGGATGAGAGAACCAAGGATGACATGTAAAAATATGAATTTTTTGGCACTCTGAAGTTGTCAGAGGTGTGGATGAAGCTGCCTGAAGGATCTGCTGRCATGGGGAGGGTGGAGGACTTCACTTGCCCTCAGGAATGTCCTCTCCATTTTTAATGCCATCACATCTGCAAGCTGCTGCTTAAGGAAAAAAAAATAAGGCAGGGCAAATATCCTGGGGCTTTATGTGAAATTTTCATCCCATGCAAAATCTGTTTTGATAAATCAAAAGAATATAATTAATGCCCCAATGGCATGTATAAGGCATTTATGAACAGGCCATATAATCTGCATCCTATTACATTTTTACAAAATATATCAGTGATCCTTGACCACAGAAGCAGCAGCAGCTCCAACAACTTCTACAACATCTATACATCTTCCCAGGTTATTTTACCTGCTAAGCCATAAACCATTTTCCCAAATTGCCAAATGCTTTGCAGTTAATATATTTTAGCTTTTAAAATGGGAAGGCCTGATCTTGTCAAGACTTCTGTGAATAAAATAAAACAATGTTAACCTGAAAGCTTTTAAAATATTTTGAGTGCTTTGCCCAACAAAAAAGTACCTCTGTTCTTTCTTTGATATCATTAGAGACAGGCTGACACCAAGGATATTTGGATGATCCTCCCTCTGAGAAGGAGGTCTCCAACGGTTTTAAATCCTTAATTTTGTCTCTTCTTCCAGCTCTTGTCAAGGTGATCTGATGGTTCCAGTCCCATCAAAAAAGGCGAAGAGCTGATGGCAAACAAGTAAAAATGCTATTTCCATGCTTATGTTCAGTGCAGAGGATTTTAAATGGAATTTTCCAACATTCCAGCTGAAGTTTGCCATTGTCTCTGAAGCCGTGACCAGGGTTGAGATCACTCTGAGTCTCACACTGTACATGGAGGAAAAAAACCTGGAAAGCTCAAGGATACAATTTTTTTGATGAGTGGTGACCATCTGCGGAGGTCAAGATCAAATAGGTCTCAATGAAAAATTGAGAGGGTTCTTTTAGTGAGTTGGGCATGAAGATAGAAATCCACAGATTGACTTCCTCCTGTGGTCAAGGGATGTTCTGTCTTGATAGAGGATTTTTATGAAGCCAAACTCTACTCATTGCTCCTTCCAAATCCACAACCATGACGGAATAAGCAAATATAGAGAATTATCATCTCGTCAGAAGTTTATCTTGACCATTCTTCTAAGTCCTGTATTTTATCTATTCTACTGTTCATKTAATAATGGACTGTCTGTTAACATTTCTCACATTTTGAAAAGTAGGAATAATGAAAATACATGCATTTTCTCCATTATTTCACATTTAAATTCAGCTGTTCTGTCTTGTAAATGGTGGAGCTGGAGCTAAAGRACAGGCTGAGTTTGTCTTCACCAACATTTAATGTTGCTCATGTACCCTACACTGCATGGACACCCCAGGGTGAAGACAAACCTCCCTGGATCCTGTGCTTTAAAATGAATTCATTTACATTAAAACCCCTTCCACRAGGAGCTGACAAATCCAGAGAGACAGAAGAGTCACAGCCCATTAATATCTTGTCAAAACACACTCACTCCTGGTGCTCAGAGATCCTTCTGAGTGACAAAGGCTTTTGGGCCCAACAAATGAACAGCTGCCAGACTTTGCTGCCTCTTTCAACCACTGCAAACCCCTATGAAGCCCAATAATTCCGCATTACAGCTTCCAGTGTTTTGTGTCTTCCAGCAAACCTCCTGCCTGACAAACCCAGACCCTTCCTCCCTGTGCAGCCAGGAATGGCCAAATCCATGGCACTGAGGTGTGTGATTTTATCCTAAGACTTGGAAATGCTCATGCTGGATTATTAAATAACAGGAAGAGAGAAAAGCTTCCCTGGATTCGAGGTTTTCAGTCTTTTTTGCTGATTTCATATAGAGGACAATTCAGTCAGGAATTTTTTTTGGCACGCTAAAAATATTATTGCTTGTCTGTTCTGTAACTAAACCAATTAACTCCTGCTCCCTGTGCAAAATGTGTGTCAGGCAAATGGAGAAGAGCCTCCAGGCCAGGGGGAAGGAAGAAGATGGCCAGGGTTAGGGAGAGCTGCGTGTTTACTGACTTTCAAAGGGTTCCTGCCTTAGCTGCAGGCTCAGGGAAGGGTGTTACTGTGCTGGCACCTCGCTGTCACAGGCACGGGTGCCTGTTCTCAGGTTTTCAGGCTGTTTTCTGAAGACATTAACAGTTGCTGACTTGTCAAAAAAAAAGTCCGTGGTCGCRTCCTCAAGGGGTTTTGAAATGGGAGATGAAAAAGACGAGGAAGGGAAGCTCAAAGTGATGAGACCCCAGCACTGCTTATCTTGCTATCAGGCAGATCCACRCTGGTGGGGACTGACTGATCAGCAAACCAAAGGAGGGCTGGGCTGGAGCCCATGCAGGTTGTTTTAAATCCTTTTTTTCATCTCCTTCAAAGTAATGTTTTTCCTTTTCCCCTTTCTAACTCCTCATGTCACTCMTTGAAAGAGAGTAGACAGGCATGTGTCAGGAAGGAGGTGGGTGAAGTTCATGCAGAATTGGGTCAAAGCATGGACCACTACACAAAAATGACAAACTCTTGTCTATTATAAATAAATAAATTTATTGTTGCTCCAAAAAGGGAACACTGAGGAACTGGAGGATGGACAGGGCAGGGTCCTGCCCTCACTGCTGGAAGAGAAAAGGGCCTTCATTTTACCTCTCAGGAATTCTGCTAGCTMTCAGTTAAGGAGGTGGTGATGGTACAAAGTGAGGAATTTCTAACCAGAACAAAAGATTGAGTGCCCACAGCAACCCCTGAAAATGCCAGGGCTCCACGTCTGTGCAGCAGGATTTGTGCAGGGAAGGCACCGTGCTCAGAAAGTGCTCAGCTGTGAAGGGAGCACACACTGAAAGAAAGAAGAGCAAAAGGAAGCTGGATTCAGCAAATCACCAAAGAACAACAAAACTCCAAAGGGCAGCTCAGCATCCCCCAGAAAGGACCCCACTGCATTCAAAAAATCCATCTCTGTGGCAGGGKCTACAGTGCTGTCTTTGGAGCAGCTACAGACTGAGACATGAATAATGGAATAAAGAGAAAAAATAAAAATGAAGCCTCGGGAAAGGAGCTGAAAATCCAAATTAGTCACTCTGGGCAGGCTGCATCCTCCCTTCCCACAGTACACCACTCTYGGGGTGATCTGACTGAAGCCAACAGGGTGGTTGAGGAGTAAGGGGACTTGAAAGATGAAAAAGGAATTTGGAATACAATTTTTGTTTAAGAGAAATTACAATGGGATGAACTGAAGCAAATCCAAGGAGTTTAAGAGTAATGAACACTCATCCAGTAAGAAATGTGTCAACAACTTCCATGCCTCCTAAGCTCACTTTTTTCCCCTGCAGTTTGGTGTCTTTCCAACATGAAATACAATAAGAAGGATTAATAAATYGGAAACTTCAGCAGCAAATCAGGGTAATTTTTTTTTGGTGCTGCTTTAGTTATTGATGTTTTTGTGAATGTGAATCCAGTTTTTGGTGAGCACAGCAGTTTAAGATAAGTGATACCCATCTTTCAAATTAGCAAGGCTAAAGTCTCAGAGGGTGACATTTCTGTTAAGTCAATCACAGCTATTTTTATCATTAAAGTTCTACCTGCAGACTCCCCCTCCTGTGTTTCATGAGCTGAAGAAAGGAACAAARGTGTGGGATTTGTCTCCCATATCTCCAGTCACAATGTTGACAGACCCAYCTGAGCTGGTTGTCTAACCTACATCATCAGTGGAAAGAGGAGAATACTTCTATAAATGTGATTCATGCAATTTATGTAAAATTCTCATTAGCAGGAGATGAGTCACACCCCACAGACGAGTACAAAGGGACTCCTGAGCCATGTGGGCACTGAGCTTTCAGACAGTCAGCATTAGATGAGGTAAAGTTCACGTCCAGAGTACAAAAACACGGGGAGTTTTGTTTCCCAGATCTTTGGCTCACACAGCAGCACAACTGGGTTTGAGGACTGCAAGGTTCCTGCAAGCCTTTTTCAAGAATGTGGCTGTGAATCTCAGGATCTGCTATCTTTCCATAAATTCTGACTCAGCTGCTGCCCTAAACCACTAAACCAAGCCTGCTGCACTAATCCAAGCCCATGGGGTGCCAGCCATGCTCTCAGTCGTGCCCAGCCTCCTGCAGAATCACGTCACAGTCGGCTGCAGGTGGATGTGCTAAAAAATGCTGTGATCCCAGTGAAACTCCCTGTGCGGTATGGAAATGTTCTGTCTGGCGTGGAGATAACAGAAATGCCTCAAAAGTTTGYTCAAGCTTTAAATTACTCTGTGTTTTCATTTAAAAAACATGAAAAGTGGAGTCCTGTGCTGCAAACCACCATGTTCTTGAGTTAGGAACAAGATCCATAAAGGAGACTTAGGGGTTAATTTACATTGTGCTCTGATTTCCCACTGTTCAAAAGGGCATTTTGGCCACTGGATGTGAAAGAAAACCCATTCCTGTGGCTCCAATAAATTGGTTTGGTCCTGSATAGAAATTTCCAGATAAATTTATATCCAAAATGCTCAGACAAAGCCATTTAAAGTGTTGCTCAGCATTGCTCATCTGTTGATCAGCTGAATTTACATTTTTGGTAAGGGCCTACGTTTTCCCAGCCTGATTAATGAAGTGGGAACATTTCTTTCTAACCCAGGCAGGAAAAAAACCTTGCTGCCAGTGTGGAGGTGCCACTGGGTCACACCTCTGCCCTGCACTGCACACACMCTCACCCTGCTCCCTGGCAGGTTCCTTTGCCAYCTGGGATTCCCTCAGCTCCCAGGAACATCTCAGGACTAGAAAAAGGGCCAGCAAAGCTCTGGCTTTGCCTTTGCAGCACAAAGGGAAGTTGGCAAATGGCCCAGACAATCTGAATGAGAAAATAAAGTGGGAATCCCTCAGAGAGAGTTGAATATTCAGGTTTTTTTCTGTATTTGCAGTGCTCCATAAGCAGGAGGGGAGAGGTTGGAGGAAATGGGCTTCCACAGGCTGGTTTTTGTTGATCCTGAGTATTCCCCATCTCCCTAGTCAGGAATTATTTGTTGAAAAGATTTTAATAATTTTTCCTCTGTTATGAATAATTGCTTCTTTTATTGGGTAGTTGCACATGTTTTAAAGAGTCACAGGGAAAATCTCAGGACAAGTTCCAGCTTGGGAAGGTCTCATGCTTGCTCAGAGCCAGAGCAGGARAGCTTCCCTGCTCCCTCTCCTGGAGTGGACATTCACTCCCTTTCCTGGATGCCTTCACTCTGCCACAACGTGAGACTGAAGGGAAAGAAGCAACCTTGATTTGCTTTTTATCATTTGTAAGATAAGCAAAATGTGTCCTGTCTCACTGCACYGCTGATGTATTCTATCAGCAATGAACGTGTGACAACCATTTACCAAAAGAAATATGGATGTTTTCCCTTTTTTTATGTGTGCTTGAACAGTTCAGAGTACCTGAAGTTTAATTAAGTAGTTATTGCTTTTAATGTGAATATCTGCCTCACAGCAGCAGTGTGATGACTCAGATCAGGAGCCAGTGAGAGGGGAAAGCACTCATGAAAAATGAAACCCACTTCCCCCTTATCACTGAGCCACCATCCAATCTCGCTGCAGGCACTGCAGTTTTTTGTTCCTTGTTTGCTGCTAAGGATAAATATAACATACAGGGTGTTGGTTTACTGGCTTGAAACTGTGAAATGCTAAGGATGTTTTTSTCTGTAGAAAAGCAGTTTGTGAATGCCCAGTTGAAAATACTCCTTAATGATTCCCTTTTGRTCTGGTGTGACCTGCTGGACTTCACAGCTGCTCTCTGGCCCATCTCACACTCTCCTCTCTGGCTGGCATTGGTACCATCTTAATCCCCCTGTTCCTGCCTTCCTTTCCTCGTGGGATGCAAGGAAATCTTCCACATTGCTTGCCAGCGTGGTGGCTGTGGAAGGGAGATGAAATTCCATGCAGTTTTTAATGGGGATGTTTTCTGTTCATTTTGCATTTACAGGAGCATGTAGTGACAGGACAAGAGGGATGGGTTTAAACTGAAAGAGGGCAGGTTTGGAGTGGCTATCAGGAGGAAATTCTTTATTGTGAGGGTGGTGAGACACTGGAACAAATTACCCACAGAAGTTGTGGATGTCTCATCCTTGGAAGTGTTCAGGGCCAGGTTGGATGGAGCTCTGAGCAACCTGGGATAGTGGAAGGTGATCCTGCCCATGGCAGGGGGTGGAACAGGGTGAGCTTTGAGGTCCCTTCCAACCCAGGACATTCAAAGACTCCCTGAAGAAAAAAACCAAACCAGATACTGGGACTTCACACCTGCATCCCAGACAAAAAATGGCTCCAGCAGATTGGAAGTGGCAGCTTCACCTTAGGTCTTTAAWGTTCCTCACTGTTCCAACAGGAGAGAAACGGGCTGAAAAACCTCTACATCTCTGTGTGTTGAGCAGAGACCAGTGGACTTGGGCTGAACTTTGACTGCACACAGTATAATTAAGCAGACTTTTCAGGATTTCCTTCCCTTTCTATGCCACTCGCTCAAGGGAAAGAGCAATGTCACTGCATCTCATCAAGGTCTTCACATGAGCAGAGTGTTGTTTACAGCAGCTGAGAGGGAAATAAGATCCTGGCAGCTGACTGCCATTCCCTTTCCATTCACAAGCAGTGCCCATGAAGACATCATTGTAGAGTCAGTTTTGATAATACATAATTCAGTGCCTTCAATTTGGCCCTCAAGGCAACTGTGGTATTTTATATAATGGCTTTACTCACAAGGGGGAAATTAATTGCATCTTCCTGGCTGGTTGCTCAGAGCTACAACTTCATGTGCACGAGGCAGACTCCCCTTAGGAGTCCTGATTTTTGTCAGAACAATCTGAAATTGTCTCTGTGTCATTTATTATTACAACAACAACAACAACTGAGCAGCCCATAAAAAATACAAATCTAGGTCCATTTAAAGCCCATACACTTTATTGCTGCTAYGAACAGCATGTTTTAATGAAAGTCAAGGAAGAATAGATGTCTGTGAAATTTGCCTGGTGTAATTTTGGGACACTTGGCTACGGATAGGGAGTGCTCCAAGGAAAACAATTGCAGACATATTGCAAATGGGTATCTTCTTACTTATYCATTCACGCTTTCATTTGGCCCTTGGGGCTTGTAGAGGAATTAAAATGGCAAAAGCAGAAGAGGATGACTCCAGTAACCCCTGCTGTCCAAGCTGCCATGTGTCAATAAAGCCACTCACCTCWCAATGGATTGTTCACATCAGAGTTCCCTGCTGTCCACACAAAGAATCATTATCCAACCTGTCTGGAAAGTTCAGTGAGGTGAGCATCTGGAGTCATGGGGATTTGAAGTGCAACAGACAAAAGCAGAAAGTTTCTACAAGAATGATTACATATTTATTRTAGCATCATCTCACACTGGAGCCCTAACTCCAGACAGGCTCCCTTTGTGCTGGACAAGCASAGAAAGAGTAAAAATTCTCTTTGCTTCAGGCCTGTGGCAAAGCTGTTGCAACTGCCTGTTGCTTCTCTGCAGAAGTTTTGGAGAGGTGTTGAACTGCCCTAAAATCATCCCACGCAGTTCACCCTGATCTGGGGTTCATATGGAGGCTCATCCATGTCTAGCATTGATGGAGCCTGGTCCAATCCTTTCTGCCACTCAAGGTACTACTAAATCTCAGTGATTTTGCACCAAAAACTTTACCTCTGTGTTCCCTGGTCATGAGCAAACCTTTGGACCCCTGGAGTGGCTGCAAATTCATCTCCTATCCTTTGATTTTTCTCATATCTGCAGTGCCACAAACATCTCACATGTTCAAGTCAATATTTCCTTGGGACACGTAAGGGACTGGTGCTGCATCATGAAACACAAGAGTTTTGGTATTTTAGAGGCAACTCCTTGTGACAAAGTGTGTCTCTCTGCACTCCTGRCACAGATGCTCCAAATCTGAGTTGCATCAATCCAGCACTGGAAGCAGCTCAGCAAACCCAAAGGTTTCTGACAGGAATCTTTCAGGGCTTTCACAGAAGGAAAAGGAACAGAAGAGGCAGCCTAGAAAGGCAGAAAGCTCAGTTTCCTATGAAGTTGAGCAGTGGAAGTGCCTTCATGAAACATTCATGCCCACTTTGAATATTATATAAGAACTGTTAGGGAATGATTCATGCCGTGTGTCATTTACTCACCAAGTGCACAGATTGTTTATAAATATGTTATAGTCTATCTTTGGAAATATAAACGACTGTAATTAAAGACTCCTCTTTTTAAGCCTGGTGAAGTCAGTTAACTGTGGATAATGGTTACTGAATGCTGTTCTAAAATACCATCTGAAAGGTCTTTACATATTCATGGGGCTGTTGCCTGTACCTTGCTGTTGGGGACTGCAATTTGTTTTTCCAGATAGGGTGTTAGAGAAGGGCTTTAGATCAAGGGTACAGCTAAAAATGCACACTAACTGGAAATCTCAACTTCAATTTCTGTTGATTACAGAGGACCAAATCCTCTGTTGGTGTAAATCTGCTTACTTAGCTCTCGATATTGAAGAATTCATCCCGACCTTCCTGTTCCCATTTGGCTTTTGCTATTKAGTTGTGCATTCCAACAAATGAGCCCTAATGCTAAAGACATGGAAAAGTGCTTTTCTTCAGCTTCTGTTTTCAGTTGCACCTAGATTTGACATTATTAGTTGTGAAAGCTGGGATCACCCAGGTATCTCTGCTTCAGACAGAGTTATTTTGAGAAGTCTAAGCAAATTTACCAAGATTGTCTTCAGCAGAACGGAAAGAAAATTCACTGCTATTAATTTTTTCCAAGTGCTTCTGGTTGGAAATTGGATTTGAAAGGTGATCGAGGGAGGGCACTTATCTTAGCAGGAGGCTCCAAACTTTGAATATCATCTTCAGTGCACAAGGCCTGGACCAAACTCATCTTCCTGAAGGATACACAGGCAGGACCATGGATAAAAGAGTCATCTTCTTACTTCATAGAAGTCACATCTCTCCCCTGGGTGATACTCAGTGTTGTGCATTTCATGGGACTTCTTATTGTCATTCATGACAGTCCCCACGTCTGGGATCCAGTGGCAGAGCCATATCAGCACTAAAAACCAGTTTCAAGTCCTGATGGCTCAAATAAGAAGTGGTTAGAGCTGCCTGCAGAAGGTTTAATTTGGACTTCCCTTTCCTTTTTGGTTCATTTTGATTCCTTAAAGAAAAGGAAAAGGAAGAGTGAGGAATACTCWAGCTTAAGTCTGGCTTTGAAATACMAARGTTGAACAGCAAAACCRGGYAAATGGCAAAATTGTGCTTGGTCTCCCATGCAAAATATAAGTTAGGACAGCAACTCTCCAGATTTAGGCCAGGGGAAGTGGGGATGTAAAATCCATGCAGAAAAGGGGAGAGAGGACAAGTCCTGCAAGGCCTGGCTGTGAGAGGCACCAGTGGTGGGCAGGGAGGCACGTTTCAGCTTTTTGCCCTGAGCCAGAGCTGCAGCACAGGCAGAGGAGTTTGCAGGAGGAAATTAAGGAGGTCAGCAGTGCTTCCTGGCTTCCTCCCTGCCACAAGCCCAGCCACATCCAGGGGTGGAAATCCCTCAGCAGAACCTCTCTGCATCCCATTCCAACAGTCACAGTTTCCTGCACTGCCCATCCCCTCTGGGCAGCTGAGGCCAAGGAAGTGTGCACAATGGCAATCAGTCAAAGGGAAGAGATTGCAATTTAATTTCATTTCAACCTCTCACCCGAGCTGTTAATGCTTGGGAAAGGCTTTTAATAAAATGGGACAAGCAGTGATCTCATTTGCTGTAACTAACACTGTCCTTACAGATGCACCATCTGATTCCAGGCACAGAAGAACAGAGGATTATTGGATTAATTCTAATCTCATAATTGATTCATTCTGGGTTTAGTCTGCTTGTAAAGCAAGATAAGATCTTAATATTGTGCATGCAGCACAACAACCACTTGCCTTTCAGAGCAGCCTCTAATTTCTGTGAGTGATTAGCTCACGCCACATCCCCAGTTTGGCACAGACCCAAACTGGGGGGGATATTTGAAACAACATCCAGACTTCACAGCTGGCTTTTATCTGAAAAGGGGGCCTGGCTATTTTCCAGGGCAGTTGCCATTCAAGAAATATTAAACTCAGGAGCTGGACACAAATATGAGTTCAATAATTTGAGAAAAAAAAAAGAGTAGAGATTGTCCCAACAGGGGTTACAAATGCATAGCTGATTTGACACAGGGAAGAGGGGAAAACAATCCAGTCAAAGATATGATGGGGAGCAACATACTTATATTCCATGTCAATGCCAGGCCTGGAGTTAGACCATGGGAACAGACACAGACACATTGATTGCTCTCAAGGTTAGGACCTGGACACAGTTAATGGTTCTCTTGGTATTACTGATGATGTGGAAAATGTTTCTGGCTGCTCAGAGAAGCTCTGCTGTCAGTGTGCACAGTCAGGGCATGGCCTCAGGGCATTGTGCTGTGAAGTGACTCCTGTCTCACTGTTCCACATCCACCATCCATCTGAGAACCTCTCATCTCCCCAGCTCGACACGTCTCAAGGGAAGGATGAGCAAGATCACCTGTCAAAACCTATTCCTGTAAGAGATTTCAGCTGGCCTGACATCCACAGCACTCTTGTCTCTGTCTGTAGTCTCTTGTTCTGCTGTGTTTCCACTAAGATTTTAAGTCTTTAGAGAAAGAGGATACATGTGTCAGCCTGTTTTTACARCACCCACCCAAAGCCTTTCTCAGAACTAAAATCTTTCCAGCCACAGGTTTCAGCCTTAGTGAATGGAGAAGACTGAGGTTTGCTCATGGCTAAGACCCAGGTAAGATGTGAAGGAGGGAACAGTGTCTGTGTGCAGAGAGACATTTGGGCCTTGTCTTGGCAGGCAATAAAATCTCAGGTTCCCTCTACAGATGTGCTTGGTATCATTGGCAGTGCTTTGTACCTTGTTCATGGAGTGACAATTCCTGAATCCTCCAGTTTATACAGCCATGGGAACTGGCACAAGCTTTTGCCTGGACCAGCAGTGACTTCCCTGCTGGGAATGAAAGCTGAGAACTTGTGTGGGTGGTGCTGGTGAGAGTGGGTGACTGGTGAGRTAATCAGGTAAGGTAAAAACTGTGCTCTTGTTGATTCTTCAGCACATCTGATCATCCAGACTCACCACAGGCTGTCATTTACTCTGCCACACTCATGTCCTCTCAAGCTTGATGTCTGAATTAATGAACTCAACCTCACCCTGACCTTCTGCAGCAGATCCTTAATTGCTGTTGTTGTGGAAGGACGTTCATGTAACCCAATCAGGGACTTTGCTGTAGCAACTGCCATGGAAAATCTCAGTTTCAACAGGAATCAGAGAGAGACCCTAAAAAAGGGCAAATAGTGTAAAAAGTTTGTGAATAAAAGTAATACCAGTGTGACAACAATCCAGTTGTCATGTCTGCTGCCTGCTCCCAGGTCGTCTGCTCYGTGTCTCTCCAGAGCAGGGGTGATTTCTGACTGATTTTTAYGGATCCTACACCCAGAAAATAAGTRGAAACCACTATCCAACATCCCACCAGCAACCTCCTCCTCCTTCCCAGCTTGCTGCAGAACCACACCTCTGTGTGCTTTGTGTGGAATGTCTGGGCCTTGGAACAATCAGGGACATGGAAGGAGACTGGGAAGGGCCTAAACCTGGGAGGAGGAGGAAGGGAGCGCACCCAAACCTCCACCAATGGTCTGAGCTGTCGTTTCTCTCATGAGAAGAGCCTTGGGAACTGGCCCTGGAGACACCAACCTGTCTAGAAGGGGCTTCCCCTGACCCATAGCTCCTGAATCCTCACTGCCAACAGGATCATGATACCTGAGAGCATCCAGAGCYTCTTCTTCCATCTCTCATTCTTATGAAATGGTATCTTCCACCGAGCCCAACTGGGTTACACACGTCCCTGTGAAGGAACCAGCGTCCCTGAGGCTTCATGGGCTAAGATCACCCCARATGTCTGCTGTGGAATAAAGAGAATTATTTCAAACCTCCATCCACTTCCTGGCTGTGCCTGCACCTTTCCTTTTTCTCCTCTTCATCTTTGCCTGCATCCCTCCAAGCTGAATTACCTTTCACAGAATCACGAAGTTGGCAGAGACCTGCAAGATCATTGAGTCCAACCCTATGCTCAGCTGTCACTGGAACCAAATTTTCCGCCTCTTGCTTTAATAAAATCACTCTGGGCCCTGCTCCCCTTCCTCAAACAGGTTACTCCAGTATTTCAATTACTGTGCTGGTAATTAGAAATGTTGGTGAATGAATAGCAGCTTCATTTAAAGAGAGGCCAGAAGAATATCTTCTCCCCTAGAAATATCCCCAAGAACTTCAATTGCTCCTGAAATTCTGCTCAAGGCCAGCAAGAGGACCATCAGTTACTCGGAGATGGCTTTTGGAAAGATGGAGTATATCTAGCATGGGTGAGGACTGGTTGGCAGGAGATGTTATTTCTGCCCTTTTTTATATCCATAGATAAAGGAGAAATAAAAAGGGAACAGYTCTTCCCACACTCAACCTCTATACCCTCAAAAATAACACCTGAATTCCAGCAATGAGCCTTTTAAGGGYTTAGTTGAGGTTTTAACTTAATTTYTGACTGTAGGATTCATAAGCAGTGGTCAGGAAAGAATCTGGASACTGGAGAGGAGTGTTTAGCATAAAACCAGTGTGGTTGGAAGGCAGACACAGTGTGCCTGTCTCTAGGTAAGCCTTACTGCCAGCTGTAACAACCACATCCAACCAGAGCACTGCCATGGGCACTGCTGCTCCCCCCTGGACCATCCATCCACCTGGGCACTTCACCTCCAGGAGTGGAAGGTTTTAGAGGCTTTGTCTTGTTAGAGAGAGAATCAACATGAACCAGAGAGAGCTGCCAGCTTCCAAGGAATTTCAATTTTMAGGGGATGATCTAAACCAAAAAGGAAGCCAATGAGGTCTTTTACAAAAAGATTCTTTGCTTTTCTTTCAATGTAACATTTCCCTAAAAGAGGTACTTTTTGGACAATTGTGCTATAAACTTCAAGAAGAACTGCAGGTGGAACGAAACATTGCAATGCTGTAAAAATTAATTCTTATTTGAGTTTAATATTACTCCAGCTGTGATTTGCTGTAGGAAACTYGTGCAGGAGAGGTTGGCTGCAAATCACATTGATCCTTCTCACTGCTGAGGGTTAAGAGGAAATGCAGGGCTGATATCCTGGACCAGAACAACCTAGTTCTTCTTGAGAAAAGCCTTGTGTTGCTCTTTTGCAGCATGGCAATGCCTCCTTGGTGCTGGGGAAAGCAATGGGGGTTTTGTGTGTGTCCCCTTTGTACCTGCTCCTGCTCCAAGAGAGGAAGGACCTTGCTAGACAGAAGCAAAGGAAGACCAAAAAAAAATCAACCTAATTTTAATAGAGATATAAACTTTGTCCTCTAAGAAGACCCCAGTATTTTTCAGGTTGTCTCAGAGTAAATTCCTGGTCTCCATGAAGGTGTAGGAGCATTGTCAGGGACTGCAGGACAGGTAACAATGTGAAACTGAGAGGTTCAACCTAACAACYTCCCCACAGGGGTGAGACAAAACTGCACAGACACAATCCTACTGTGCTCCAGCAAGAGAAAATCAATCATTTTAACTTTTAATGTGTTCATGGAAACACATTCATCCCAGCCAGCATCTTCACAGAATGGATCCATTAAAGACACTGCCTTCAAATGACTTTAACTCTTTGCCCAGCCCCAGATATGTCCTTAACACATCTGCAAAGTTTTGTTGCTGTTTGCCCTTTGATCAGGACAATTTTTATGAGTGTTCCTCCGTGGAGTCTGAACACCAGCCAAGTCACAAACACCAAGCATGTGTGGCTGCAACGTGTCTTGACATTTAGATGATGCTGCTTCAGACACAAAGGCAAGAGCAAAGATAGGGAATGTGTCCCAGATGGCAAATATTGGCAGACACCTTGGAACTTGGACAAAGAGCATTGTCTTTTTGTTACTACCCATGCAGTGAATATAAAGGCCGTGGGTACAATGCTAAGCCTTGATCTTACATAAACTTCTGAATGTGAGTAATTGAATGCACAAATACATCCTAATTAAGTTGAGGTTGCTCTGTGATTACCTGCAGCTCTCAGCTAACATCTATTGTGTAGGTGCACACCAGATAAATAACAGAGCACAAGTGGATTAGGGACRATGTACTGGTTTGAAAGCAAAACCAGTGAGAGACTAAGTCAGAAATACAATTTCATAGGAAAATGATAAAATAAATGTAATAGTAAATGAAACAAACAAAAAGACCATTGACAGAGTCAGAACACAACCTGACACCCTGTTTGTTAGGGTGGTGGGTAGCAGTCTAAATGAAGCAATCTTGTTGAAGCAGTGATCCTGTAGAAAAATCTGGCAGCTCCTGTCCTCTGGGAATCCAGTCTGGGGCTGTGCTGTCCCAAATTCCAGATTATATCCAGGTGGGAATGCTTGGCTCCTCCCCACCGAGCAGAGCATCTGACAATGGGCTGATCATTCTATGAGTTATACTAAGGGTCCTTGATTGCCCATTAAGCAGAGATGGCTCCCGAGGGGAGTTACCTGTGAGTCATTGACCAGGGCATTGATGGGCCATTAACAGCAGGTAGTCCAGAGGGAGGGGGCAGGGAAAACACTGCCCCACCTGGTTCCAACAACCCATGAAGATGGTAATAGAATGCAATCTTTAAACACATCTTACATTGCAACCTAGGACAGACAAGAGACATGATGCTGCACCAGATCATGTGGGAAATCAGTGCTCAAGCTCTGAGAATTCCCACAGGGATGGACTTGCTGGGAAGTGCTGTTTCTGGGAGGGCTCACGTGCAATGACAAGAAATAAGATCTCTGCCACAGAAGCTCCATCTGCCACTTCACATGCAACACACACGTGATTGTGTCCACCTGACCCAATGACTGGAGATCCTTCAAGGCCCCCACAAATGTGTGGGGAGAAATGATTCAAAAGGTTCCCCACTGCAAAAGGAGTYACCAGCCAGGCTGGGTTTCTGTGATGATTTCAAGGTAAGGTYGCATTTTCAGAGACAAAGATAAGGATCTTAAGGGCAAATGGCTTCGTTTGCAGGTTAGCCCAATCCCCCAGTGCAGTGAGGACCCCAGTGCAGCTTCAGACCTTGGAAGACATGCTTGTAATTTTAAAATGGCCAACTTTGATGTAAATTGAAGATGAAAAAATGAAAAAAGTTGTTAATTAAAGTAATTAATTAATACAGTAACCAGGGCACAGAGTAGTTCCTGAAACAAGCCAAACCTTAGAATATCCAAAATGCTTTTAGGATTTCCTATCAAATGTCTTTGCTTTGTTGAAGGAGAAACCCTGTTTGCCTTTGAGTGACATAATTGATCTGGTTTAGTGAGAACAACATAGCCAGGCCTCATCAGGAACAACATTCTAAGTCTTGAAATTAAATGTTTTCCTAATTTTTAACTGCTTTGGTGGGACCTCACCCCAAAACTTTTCCATTCCTCAGTTACCAAAGCTGTCAAGGAAATACTGAACCAGGAAAAACCCACGTAAGAGAAAATCCATGTTTCTGCATTGTAGGTCTCTTCATATAAGCAGTTGTTATTTTTTTCTCTGGCACACCCTTCAGAGAGAGGAAAACAAAAGGAAACTTTAGAGTTCTTTTATTGGGATTGGTCCCTTTCTGTTCATGATTTTCTTTACCCTTTTCTGAAGGCAGACTTCATGTGCGGGGTAGAAGACAGAATTGTGGGGAGATTTTTGGGCCCTGTACTCTGTGATGTGCCATTGGAGTCAGCAGCTCCTGCCTATCTGGATAGTGACTCAGATCCTCTGATTTTTAGTGAAAAGGGTTTAGTGCATTGATCCAGTTTTCAGTGGACAAAAGTCATTACTTCAGAATTAAAGGCATCACAGCTGCTCTGTCTGCCAGTGGCCCAATACTGGGAGCTGCTCTTAAGTGACTGTGGAAGCTGATTTGTCACTGCCACAGCTGGGTCAGAGCAGCACTGAAGTCGGGATCTCTGTGAGGTGAGCAGAGGGAATTGAAAGCCCCATTTAAAGAGCACATTCCAAGCACAGTTATGGACTCAGATATGAATCAGAGTTACTTTGCAGTCACAGAGAAAAGCGTTTGCCTGAGCAAGGCAGTGTTCTCRCAGCTGTGGGAAGCTTCAAATCCTCAACTCAAGCCCATTTGATAATTGCTTTCTGTGGCAATGATAAGATACCATCATCATTTAATCCTCACACATGTAAATATTAGATCTTTTTCTCCCAATTGAATRTAAGCTTTGCAAGGAAGAAAAGCAAATTCATACCCACATGACATCCAGGAAGAATCACTGCATGAATTATTAAAAGCCAGCATTCAAACCCTTCCCTTTCTAGGAGTAAAGGGTTGCTAAGGTGTGCATTCCTCATAAAACCCAGTTTGAAATTAAAGAAAAGCTTATATCCATTTTGGCACTTATCTACCTCTTCATTCTCCACCTGGTGGGGACTCTTTCAGGCTTTTGAACTCCAGGTTAAATTCTAACCCCTCTAGAGATAMTAGGGTTGAGCCATCAGAGCCAAAAGGATTAAATAAAGTGATTTTATGATTTTCCTGTAGTTTACACAGCTACCCAGAGCCTAGCACTTAGTAACAGTTTAACAAATTCAGAGACTCTAGGAACTAGCATTCCAAATTGTAAACAATGGAATAGACAAGCTGTTCCATTTGCCCTCACTTCTTGGCCAAATTCTGCTGGGATGTGTGTAGAGGTGGTCATGAAGGGCACGCAGCTCCTCTCTCTTTGCCATGTCACTGATCATTTGCAGGATGAAGRCAAAGGGATGGGTATTTTGGGTGGCTGGAGCCATCCAGGTGTCTGCTGCCTGCTGTTGACTCTGCAGCAACAAAACACCAGGGAATGTTTGGCTGCTTTGATTGACGTTTGACTCAAGAAAGAACCACAGATTTCATTGTAGGGCCATAAAAGTCAGTGAAAAAGTCCACCTACACTTCCTGGATTTTAGATAAGCTACAGTTTTATTTCATCTGCACTCAGATGTTGAATCCTACTCCAGTCCATGGCTGTGATTTTTCAGAGTCCCAAGCAGGGTGCGCACGCAAAAAAAATGCACACCTGAGTCAAAATTACCCTGGAGTCCCTTTCTTTTTGCCTTGAGTGGACTCCAGAACATCATCTTTGGGAGATGTGCCATTGCTGTAGCTCTGTCTATGACCAAAGAGCACATTGCTTCTGTGTTGGAACTGCCATCAGTCAGGGATACCCGAGCAAGGAGGTCTGGCAGGTGCACACACAGCTTTGCTTGGGAGACAGAATGAATGGAAAAGGAGCCACTGAGTGTCTGGCTCGTGGCAAGCAAACACACACCACTCCATCCTTTGGATTGGTGTCAAAGCAGCATCTCAGCTGAGCCAGGAATGGCACRTTCAGATTGCAAGTGGCTGAAAACCCCTGCAAGTGGCCATGCTGCAGGACGGGAGTGCAAGGTCTCGGTATCTCCTGAAATACCGAGGA
This sequence comes from Alauda arvensis, assembly GCA_902810485.1. Taxonomy (NCBI): domain Eukaryota; kingdom Metazoa; phylum Chordata; class Aves; order Passeriformes; family Alaudidae; genus Alauda; species Alauda arvensis. Next base: position 818,200 of record CADDXX010000280.1, read on the forward strand.
TGCACTGAGAACAGGTCTTGCCCAAATTCAGCTGGGGAAAATAACACTAAAAATTACATCCAGAGTCTTTAATTCATCTAGAGATGGAAACCCACTCCCATTTCCAACKCTTCTTAGATCAGCCCTCTCCACCACGTGCTGGGCTCCTACTTTTTTTTGGTCTTCTACTTCCTTTCTCCCTTTTTCCTCAAATTAGACCTACTAGCTCTCCTTGTCTCAAACATTTAGCCTTATTTTYCCTAAAAACAAGTCCCTGGAAGGAGCATGGATCTGCCCCCCTTTACATACTTTAATCAGCCCAACCTACAGCCCCTGGCAAACTGTGGCCCATCTCCCCAGCACACAGAATAATTAATGGCTGTCTTGCTCTTCATTGCACTTCCCGGGATTCAGCTGGCATTCCAGAGCCTCTGTTATCAGACAATTACAATTTAATTGTCTCAGCACACACACTTTTATTTAAAAATCCTCTCTGATTATTGCATTTGCATGTTGTCTGTAATTTGCTTTCAGAAAGTAGAAAAAGACATCCAGAACAACATTCAATCTAAAGGCACATTTCTAAGACATTTATAGCAGGCTACTAAATGCCTAAAGAGGAGTTGAAATAACTAGTTTATTGGAACAGCTTAAATGGTAGAGTCTGTAAAAAATGATCGAAACACCTTTTTTTGTTAACTAGATTATTTAAACAAGCTTTTCACAAAGGTAACATCCAGTTAATTTTTAATTATTTTCCATTGCRTTTAAATGTACAAGAATACAAATTACCTTTTTCTTTCTTCTGTTCTGCAGAAATGCCCCTGTGGGATATTTAGCGTTGCTGTCTCTACRTTCTTGTCTGTGGATAAAGAAGACCTGGAGGGTTTTACATCTCCTGCAGCTTGTTAGGGCTGGGATTCCATGGAATGCTTTTTATTCCCCAAACGTTGTTCCTTCTCTGCTCTTCTGTAAGGAGACCTCATGTTTTATCCTGAGGCAYGTAGGAGTGCAGGGAAACCTACTGAGTGGAAGCAAATAATGTTCTAGTTCACCCCCAAAGGCAGTGTTACAGCAATTAGGAACTGACTCTATTGCTTATTTGAAATAAAAACGGTTTTGAAATTTGCATGCATTTAACCATTTCTAGTCAAGAAGATTATTCAATATCTGTCTCTTGCTCATAACATCATCATTATACCACTGGGACAGCACTTCAGACTGCTGTCAGTTGGCCTTGTGAAAAGACAACCTCCAGACCAAGTGAGATCAGTAGGATTTAAAAATATACAAGGTAGGTTTTGGTCAAAATGCTTCCAGGATGTGCAGTAAAAAACCCCTGGGAGCTGCCTGTGAGGATTCTGCATCCAATGTTTTTGGGTTTGTGCATTTGTTTCCCCCTCTGTAAATCAATCCTCTGCCTCRGGGACATCATCACTCAGAGCTTGGCTGCCCCTTGGGTTGTGGAGGGGTTGTTCTGTGAGCACTGCAAAAACCAAGCTACGCTGTGGCAAGTTAAAAGAGAAGCTGTTGCAACTGTTAGTTAGGATTTTCTAAAAACTGCAGGTCGCTCCACAGAGCTGCTCATGGATTCAGAGGCTGCCTCCTCTCAGCACAGTGAGGAAGATGAGTTGATGGTGAGAGTGTGGGGGTGGGAATCCAAGGGTAGGAGCAGTTTAATCATCTTTCCCCAAATTTGTTTTCACTAGCCAGAGGATTTTGTAGATAGGAGATGATAAATCCCTAGCAACACAAACCCCTGACAGATGGTGTTAAATGGTTTTGAGAATATTTCAAAATCTGCCCTACTTTTTATTCCCCAAATGTTGTTCCCTCTCTGCTTGCTTTTTTTTTTTTTTTCTTAATACAGAATTTTCCTACACTGTCTCCCACATTCTCATTTGTGTTATAATTTATGCCTCCTTATGCTCCAAACCGGAATCCAAATCACCAATTTAAATGGAGAAACAACCTGCTGAATTTTAAAGCCAGTTCCTTTCCTCCTGTTGAGCCGGGTGTCCAATCTGAGAGGAAGGAGGGCGGATCAGGCTGATCAGAATTTACTTCCCATCCTCCAGGGAGGATTGTCTGGGTGCAGCACAGGTAAATCAAGGGAGAGCTTGCCACCAGTCCCATTCTACAGAGAAACCAGCAATTTCTCTTTTCACATGAACTTTGCTGAGTGAAAACTTTGTCCCTTTGGTTTGCCAGGATGGGAATCCTGTGTGTAACTCCACAGAGCGTGTAGGACCAGGAATGGCCCCTTAATGTGATGCGAAGAAACAGAAAAATGTGCGGTTAAAAAATGTGGGAAGAATCAGCTTTTATAGTTTACTTTTAAAAGGTTGGTGTTTAGGAAGTCTCTGGGTCAGCTCCCTGAGAGGAACTTCATGGGTTCCAGCTTTCTTTGGGATCCAGRTGCCTCCTCCTTCTTGCAGGCGGGACCCAAAGTCCGATCTCTGAGACAACCAATGATGCATTGGCAAAAAAACAATCCCCAAAAAAAACCCAAACAAAACCAAACAACCCCCCTGACACAGACTCATACAGTGAAACACACACACACAAAAAACCCCAAAGAAATAGAAAATAAAGGGTGCATCTTCTCTTGGTTGGTGTGAAACATCAAATCAGGACAAATCTTTTTTCTGCAGAAAGATGGTGTTGGTCATATCTTCACCAGTGCTCATGAGTGACCTCATCCTAAAGCAAAGGARGATCAGAGATTAATTGCTGTCCTTTTGTTGGGGGCTCTGCTGCCTTCTCCATGGAGATTTGTTCCAATTACTGCTCTGAGGGCAACTGCTTTTTCTAATCAGAACCTGCAGGAGGAAAAGGCAAACCTCACCTTTTGTTCACCATGAGCAAGTCAAGGGAGTCTCACAGCAGTAAATACAGTTTCAGGGGAAGAAATCCACAAATCAGAATYAAAAATTGCACAGGACAAAGTAAATTTCCCACTCACACCCCCAAACTTTTCTCTTTTTGCCATCTCTGCTCACATGCTGATGTTGTATATATTTTACCAGCTTGTTGGGTGATGCTGAGGACCAGCACAACTCCCTAGCCTGGCCAAAAATGAACCTTCCCCTCCATCCCCCTTCCAATAAAAGGGGATAATGAACTGTTTTCCACACGATTCAACAAGCTAAGCAGGACCAGAGCACTCTGATAAGCAACAGCTCCATTCCAACAGGGAGGCAGAGCAGGAAAGAAGACAGAAGGAAAGAGGAAATGAGAAGAAAGTGTGTGACAGATCCTGCCTTTTCATGGCAGCTCAGATGTTCCTGTAGTCACACCCCAAATGTGACCAGGAAAAGCATTTTTTTTTTTTGTCCCTGCTTTTACTTTGTGCTTGTCCCATTAAGCCTGGAAYTGAGTTTGCTGTGACAGGGACCTTGCATTTTGAACACCTCCCATTCTCCTTGGATCTGGAAGCACCAAAGTTCTTTTGGAGGAATTCAGATTTTAAGGACGTCAAGACATTCTAAGGTCTAAAAGAACTGCCCTTCAGGACAAGAACACTGAATATTTATGGAGAGAAAATGTTGAAGAGCTGACAGCATTTTAACAGGATGCCTGAACGAGATTGCTGCCTATTTTCCAGCATGGGGCTAGGAATGCTTTTGCTAATAGGCAGAAAAAAAAAACAAAACAACTTGTTTTCTATGTATGGATGATTACCACTGAGCAGCCAGTTGCAAGCTGCTGTCAGTGACCTTTTTCTGGGCAGCCCAGCCCTTGCTCCAGACAGGGATATATTTATGTCCCACTGGAGATACCTGCCCTGGGGACTGCACAGGGAGCCAGGGCTGGCTCTTGCAGATTCACCTGTGGCCATACCTGAGGGCTTTTAGTTCAGCTAAAATGCTGAAAAAAAAAAATCTGTCTGAACCCAAATCTCCCTGGATTCTCCCYGCTCACCCTGCCTGGCTGGTGGCTGCCTGTTCTCATCTCCCTGACCAGCTCCTTTGTGCCCAAACATCTCCCGTGGCAGAATCCACCCAACCCTCAACATTTATCTGCAAGTCCCCAGCCTCAAAAGCCTTCTGCTTTCAACTGGGTGAAGGTTTATTCACTTGTGTGGCCCCAAAATCTTTCTCACCCTTTCTCACCCATAGCACCTGGGAGCTGCCCAGGTTTCCTTTGCTTTCCTGGGTGTGGGTGTCTCTGGCAGTGCAGCCTCCTGGAGGGAGAGCTGCCAAGGAGACCCAAAGCAGCTCAGTGTGGATGGAGGTGAAGTTCAATAACGACAAGGGTGACCACTGCATTACAGCAATTGTCACATCCAAAGGCCACAAGAGCCCCACAAGGAAGGAAGCTTCATGGAGGATGTGCTAGAAACCGATTTATCCCAGTTTTGATGTGCAGGACATTGTGGTGGATATAAGATGAAGAAAAAGATCATGCTCAGAAGCTGTGACGTAAAGGGAACCTCTGTCTTGTAAATTGTAAATARATATGTTTGGATTCAATGATCTTAGAGGTATTTTCCAATGATTAATGATTTTAAGATTTTTTATTATTTTTATTTCTGTATTTCCCAAACACTTGCCTGGAACACCATATGCAGAAAGCAGAAGGTTTCAAGTGCCAAACCTGCATTTTCCTCTCTCTCAGGAAAGATCATCCCCCCACTGGACAGATTTTCCATGAGGAACAGAGAACAAAAACAGARAAGCAAACAAAAATCAGAGTGGACCTAAATCTGGCCATTCTGAGGTTCACCAATCAAATGATAACTCCTGGCTTTTAAAATCTAGACAGTGAACAGAGACCCAAAAGCTSTAAAATCAAACTAAAAGGAAGGTTCTGGAAGGAGAAAGACATCATGATCCCTAATTCTGAGGTGGGTGGTTACCAGGGAAGATTCCTTTCTGTCCCAGTCCCTCTGGTGTTTTCTMCAGGCAGTGATTTAGATACCAAAAMCCCCTTGTGTTCCAGAAATATTTAAAACATTCTGAATGAAATTAAATTGGAATGCTCCAATAAAGCCACAGCACAAACAGAACCATGGATATGTTTGGGTGGCAATTAAAGGGTGGCTCCTACCCACTCAAACAGTGACATTTCAGAGCAGTCTTTGGTTGGTTTGAAGAGGGAACTGGTTAATTTTATGGAAGATTTATATTTCCTAAGATGCATTTTCCTGCCATATTTTTCTGCTACTATTTCCAAGCCTCAGGTTGCTCTAGGCAGCCTCATGTTGTGGTACAGAACCAGCCACCACTTAAAACAAGAGCCTCAGCCCTCCCATTGCTCCACCAAGGTTRTTTTGTTCCTGGGCAGAGCTCAGAGACGGCTTGAGGCTAAAAATGTCTTAATCATAATTTTTACATGTAAACTCACCTAAGTAATTACAGAAGGAGGTTACAGAAGGGATTTTCCAGGTCACCTTTCCACTGCATGAAACCAGGGTCAGTRCAAAGACCTTTGGGACAGCATGAGAAGGTGATTTCATCTCTGCCTCGCTGCTTCTGCTGAACATCCCAGGTGCTCAGCTGGGTGAGGCATCTCTGGTTTGGGCTCTCTGATCTCCAGGACCTGCTGCCAGGGACAGGAGGGGGGTTGTTTTTGATGTGGAAGATTGAAGAAGCTTAAAAATGTCACTGCCCTACCAGACAGCTGTGAGAAAGCAAAGTGTGAGGATGTATGGTATTGAGAGGAGGCAGGAGAGAAAAAAAACAAAGCTGTTTACAAGAGCTTGGTGAGTCACAATCATCTCAATAAGTCAGAGACAGACGTAGTTATGCAAATGTCAGACATCATGTTTGAACAAAAGGTTACTTACTCACATAACCTGAAGCTTTTACTGCTAATGAAGCATTAACTTCCATCTCAAGATGGGACCACGAGGAATTTAGGAGTTTTTATAGCTCAAGTCATCAGTGACTGARCGATATAAAAATAACAAAATCCTGTCTCTCACTCATCTGAGGCAGAGGTTTAGTTTCTTCTTTTCTTTCTACCTGGGCTTTCTAATTGACAAGGAAAACTTAAATCTTGATTTTTGTTTGTCACTTTGCATTGTGRGAGGAGGCAGTTAGGGAACAGGGACAGCATGGGACACACAGGTTGTTCCAAGTGCTGCCAAGCCTGTCTTACACCCGTGAGGAAGCTGGGACATGGGCAATTTTAGGCCTGTTTTAGGCACAGATAAGAATATGTTTTCTAAATTACATAATTATGAAATGGAATGAAATTAGAATAGAATAGAATAGAATAGAATAGAATAGAATAGAATAGAATAGAATAGAATAGAATAGAATAGAATAGAATAGAATAGAATAGAATATTTGGAAGAGTCCTACATCAGTCATCTAGTCCAAATGTCTGACTACTTCACGGCTGGCCAAAGGATAAATCATGTTATTAATGGCATTTTCCAAATGCCTCCTCAACACTGACAGGCCTGGGGCATTGACTGTCCCTCTAGGGAGCCTGTTCCAGGGTTTGACCACACTCTCAGYGAGGAAATGCTTCCTCATGTCCAGTTCAAACATTCCCTGGCATGGCTTTGAACCATTCCCACGTGTCAACACTGGAYAYCAGGGAGAAGGGATCAGCATCTCCCTCCCCTGCTGAGTCTCTGCCAACCAGCWCCTCAGATCCCTTCCTGCACAGCTGCTCTCTTGCCACTCCTCCTCCAGTTGACACTTGTCACTGGTGCTGCTCCATCCTGAGCACAGAATCCTGCATTTTGACTYGTYCATGGAATGGAGGCAGCTSTTTTCCAGAAGAACTTCACCYGYAAGTCATYSCTTCAGTCCAAACCATGGTCCAGGRGACTGCCCTTTGTGGTCTGAAGSTTTTATGCAAAATCAAGTTAAGCACAGCAATGTGCAGAACTTGTCAGTTCTAATGAGCCTGAACCATGGRGGATTTTAGAGTTCACAGAGATCTGCAGCTGCTCAGAGGTTTGGGAGCCACTGGCACAGGGAATACACCCACTTCATCCAGGGCCAGTGGAAATCAGTGAGGAGGGGCTGATTTGGAAGGATTTGTTTGTTGGGTTTTGTTTTTTTTTTTGTCAGAGGTGAAAGTAAGAAATAAATAACAGCAGCTGTCTCTACACTCATGACTTTTAGATGGCTGAGCCTCACTGCAGGCTCCAAACCTTCCTACCCCTGCAGAGGGATGKAGACAAATCTTCCTGGTCACCTTGTGCAGCTAAAAGAGATCAAATCCTAACCCAAAACCGCCTCCCCAGCCTGGCATCACTGCTTGATGAGAGCTCRTATTGCTGAGATATAGAGTTTGCAGGGAAAATATATCTTCTTTAGCACCTYTGCACTGAAGGTGATGTGTTGGCAGAAGGGAAAATGAAGCAGTAGTTTTAAAGRCAAGATATTAAACAGAAACACTTTAGAGGGGGTAATGATGGAAGGGAAAAGGGGAGAAAATKAGTTGGATCTTAGCAGGAGCTACCTGGGTCAGGGGGTTAATGGGATTTTGGGGGAGGCAAGAGCTCTACACACAAACATCTGTGTCAGGGACTTGGCTGTCAACCTGCYCAGCCCACTGGGCTCACCAAGCACTGTGCTCCGAGGCTGCAGCTTCACACCAGCCTAACTCAGTCTGGTAATTGGTGGCTGCAAGCTGTCCCCCACCCTTCCCTGCTCCAGCTGCCCATTCCTAYCCATTCCTTTGGTGCCAGCCCCAGATTTCACCAGGTTCTGCCCCTCTGAGTGAGTGTATGAGTGCAGGAGCAAATCTAGTATCATCTTTAAAAAGATTTTTTTAAAAGGGAGTTGTTTTTGGAGTGTGAGAATTGCTTTTGGAGCACGAGATTGCCACATAGTCATCCTAATGTGGTATAAACTCATGCTGAAGTTAAAAAGGTTGTATGATGGCATGAGCCTCCAATTCCCAGCCCTGCCCACTCCCTTAGGTGGACATTTCTGCTCCTGTAAGTTTAACATAGCTTTAAACTTGGAGGTAAATTGGGATTTGTCTGACCATCCACGCTCCTTATTTGTTACCACATTCCCTGGTGGGTTCTTGGCACAGCCTCACTTTTAGCAACAGTTTGTGAGTGAAGACATCTTGAACTTCATTTGGAGAAGGAGACAAATTTAATTCTGTTGCTGAGACAGAAATATTCATTTAGACAGAGGTGGYTTAAAACAGGAATCTCTCCACAATTTAAAGGTCACTCTTTCACACATAATGTTAGAAATCTGGCACAGGCAAAAGGGAAACCACCTACATTACAGTGATGGTTTCCAGGTCCTTCAGAATTTGCACAGAAMCTGTCAGAGTTTCTGCAGGAGGTCTGGTAAGAGGGGCAAAGAAGCAGCCCTAACATTTTAAAGGGTCAAACCCCAGCAAGAGTCAATAGTTCAGCAGATTTTCTTTTAGGCCAACATGAGAAAAACCTAATTTGAGCAACACAGAACCAAGCAAGCTCTTGCAGGAGCTGTATTTTCCAGCATTTACAAAAGCACGTTGCTTTAAAAACCAGGGGTTTAAATCATCCATTGACCTCCACCCAGCAGGAGGAGCCAAGCATTCCTACCTGGATAAAACCCGAGACTCAGCACATCAGGGCAATACATTCTCCACTGGAAATCCTCCGGAATCCARTGAAAAGGAAGTAATTTTTTAAAATAAATTAATATAAATGTATGAAAAAATAAGTATAGATAAATAAAGGTAAGATTGCCCCCTCCAAGTTTGGCCAGTTTCTCTCTTTCTCTCTCTCTCTCTCTCGCCTGAATGAGCTTAAAAACTGCTCTCATCAGGATTTTTATCCTTAAGATGAATCTCTGYGATCCTCTTCAAATCCATGAGAAGTCAAATGTCCTCTTTAGTAGCCCACAGAAAGGCATTAGAGTCCAGCTGTTTTTTGATAGTAATAATGACAGTCAGCTAAGGGAAATATTTAGCATTTGCTAAAGACTGCAGATGGTCTTTATCTTGGCTAACAGCTAAAACTTGCAAATATTCAAGCAGAGAAAGACCCAARCTGGTAATTTCTCAGACTCCCATTGCCTGAAGTCCAGAGCCTTGGTCTGAGTAAAGACACCTGGAGACTTACCTTGGATTTTCTGTATCTCATTAAAAAGTTTTAAAATAGAGGTGGAGAGCCTGCATAGATTCTCCTTCACATCAACTTTGTGCCAAGGTAAGATCTTTAAAAGTAATGGAGTCACTCCTCATTCCTGCTAAGAAGCTGAGTGATTTTACTCATTTTAACCTTTTGCTGGGTGTTAAAAGGTGCCATTTCTCTAGGGATGACCTTTGTCTTGATGAGCGTTATGAAAGTTAGAGTAGAGTAAATACATTTTTATAGTAAATTATTTTAAAATACCTCTTTATTACATAGTTAGAGCCAGGCTGTGTAAGAGCAACCCAGTGAAATTTTGTCTGTGGTGTCCATTGAGTAATATTCCATGTWTACTGTTCATGACTGAGGGAAGGAAAAACAAGTATTTTGTGCTGTCCTACTACGCAAGGCACAKATCTGTCAAAGGTGTCACTGAAACCACAAGATCTTTGTTGGAGATTCTGAATGCTGGCCACCAAAACCAAAAGTGCCTGAGCACCTGGCACTGAGTACCTGCAGTGACAGCCAGGAGGACAAACAATAAACTTGGAAGGAAGCAAGCCTTGAAAGTCAGCCTGGAGGCTGTCACATCCCAGACACCACAAGAATCTCTGMTGCAAGAATGAAGACCCTGAGTGGGAGGGAAGGCGAGGATTCTGTTCTGCTCTCCAGGCAGATGCTCAGGCTGAGGAGAATAAAAATAACACTGGGAGTGTCTCTSTGTCTCTCTCAGTGCCACTTGGAGAGGGCAAGCAGCAGYGCTGCTTCCTGAGAAGAGCTGAGTGCCAGGTGTGAGCTTGTAACKTATACATTCTAAAAATTACCCTCATCAAGTTCTGATTTTGTGYTTTTCTTTTAAAAACTTCCCTTGTGGTTGTGTTGTTGGTAAGAAACACCAAGAATAAGTGGCCAGAAGAGAACACAGAGAGCATTTGGGGTCTTTTGCTTTGTTCCAGTCAGGTTATTCCGGGGAGGTCACATCATAAGAAATCACTTGTTGGAGTTATGGCTTAGGARAGTTTGCCAGCTGATTTATTCTGAGGTCTGAGAGGAAGATGGGAGCTGGGAGGGCTCCATCACTTGTGTTTTAGCTTGAGATGAACCCTCAAAACCCCAYGAGACTGGTAGAGGTGGGTAACCAAGGCGTTCTACAATGGATTTCACCTGGGAGTGTTTTTTTCCTGCACAATGCTGACCAGTTCAGGCTTCCTGCTGGTACCAAACTATTCTTTCTTAACCTTTCTATCCTTCAAGGAAAAATAAATTAGGGTTCTTTTTCCCTGCAGAGAACATAGAGCTGGACTGCTGTGAGAACAGTTCAGCTCCATGTCCCAAAAACCASTGACATGATCTTTGGCCACTTGGAAGCCTAATTCAAATTTTGGGCTGTGCTCTGCCCAATTTAYRTTGGAGATGTAGAAAAGAGAGGGARSAAAGCAGGGAAATTTYTCCAGCACTGATTCCTCAGAGTGCACAGGGGTGGCCTACCCAGCTGTGGGTGCTTTTATATATTGGATTATATTGATCATGGATCTCATCAAACTCTCTGCAAAACCTCTGGTCTGAGTGGGAAACCCTTTGCAGTGAGCAGTGCCCAGTTCCTGCTCCATCAGGGATTTTAACAGACCCTCCCTGTTTCCTTTCCTTATCCTACAAAGGATTCATGTGGAGCATCTGCAGCCGGAATTACCCAGAAGGGCACGGTTCACACTGAGGGTTTTCAAGGGAATTCCAAACCCTGAGCTGATGCCTCCCAATAGGGGGGGAATTGTCATTCACAGGGGTCCCTCCCTGGCTCTAAATCACCCTGCTGGGATCCTGCCACAAATCCTGTTAGCTCGGGAGGAATCAATGCCTGATGTTCCTATACCTTTAAATTGTGCACTGCCACGCCGAGACACACCTTGGAATTGTTTAGAAGTGTATTTAGTCGTACTTATAATTACATTTATGCATGTAATGCATGCATGAATGCATGTGTCACACTGGGTCATTAAATCATTGATATTTTAGACTTGTAGAAATATATATCTATATATCTAGGATATAGATATTTATCCCTCTTCATATATAAGTATACATGTAAAGTATATATAAAGAAATATACATAAAATATATAATTATATATACTATATAATTATATATTAGCATGCATATTTTATAGTGTATCAAATATATATTTGATACATTAGAAAAACCATATTAAATATACATGTATACATCTATATTTTATATATTATCTGTACAGATAAAAATATATGGCTAATACAGTAAATATCTTTTATATATCTATAATACAAATGATTTATAGGCAATCTTGTGGAAATTAGCTTCATAATTTGATGCTGTTAAATTTCTCAGGTTTTGTTTGTTTGCTTGCTTGTTTGTTTTTTTTTACATGAGGGAGTGTATGGAGAAATTCAAGATCCTTTTGCAGCTGCCCAGATTTAAGGTTTGTATTCTTATGGAGTAGGAAATTTTGCCAACCCAGGCAGCTTCCCACTAGAAGCACCAGGGAATGGAATTTCTTAATCACTGGGTGCAAAACCAAGGGATTTTTGCAGTGGGTGTTTCTCTGGGTATTGGTTTATCATTTCTGAGCCATCCCAATTACAGATCTTGTCAGCACAAATGATTTGCATCGAGCTGGTATCTGTGGAGAAGGATCTCTGYAGCTGAATTCAGCAGGGAAGGATGCACAACCCTGATGCAATCCCCTCCTCCAGGAGCCACACGGCGTGGAGACTTTTCTGAAAGAATTGCTAACAAGATTCTTCTTCCTTTGGAAAGTTTTCCTGCCGTATGAAGAAGAAGAGCTGCTCGTTCCCAGTGCTCCCCAGGGGAAGGCTGACACAACAAGGCTCTGCAAATCTTAAAACTACACTTGTGGCACATCCACCTGATGTCACAGTGTCAGAAAGAACACCAAAGAGTTTCCTCCTGCTTGAAACCTTCTGTTGACACAGGCTTCTCTCTCAAGAGCCTCTTCTGACACCACACCAGGGGTAGCTGCACTGCACAAGCATTAAGGCCCAGAATCCTTYTGAAATACTTCCCCAAACCTAAACTAGCTAAGCCATTAGTCTCCAAACAAAACCCTCCTCAGCTCAGACAGGTGAGACTTTGCCTTTTTTATATGCTTCTAAAGTGAAACCCAATTAAACTCAAAGAATGGACAGCACTCCTGTGACATCAATTTTCTCATGCAGAAAAACCCTGAGATATTTGTTCTCTGAGACTGGAGTGCAGGAAAGAATGTTCCAGTAGCAAAAAAATATTTGCATTTCTGTTAAAGTTTCAAAACCTCACAAGCATTACCCAAATCTGTAATAATTCCACTGTCCYTGTGCATTCAAGTTTTGATGTATCAAAACAACTGCCTCTGATTCATCCTTTCAACATGTGAATTTTACTCTGTGATCCACAGGTTTATTCTGGTGTGTTAATTGCACAAAAAAGGTTATTAGGAAAATCAATGTTTTAATTAGTTGGCCAGAATTTGGTTTAGATGGAATTCTTCCAGTGGGAAAATATCAGSAGCCTATAAATAATGAAAATACAAAAGATTAAATCTCTACAAATTAGGCAAAAGACTCATTTTTTGTTTTCTGCAGGTTCATCCATATCAACAGATCCCTTCATAAAATCTCCAATTTATATTTGTGTGCAAGAAAGAAAGAAGCAAATGTTAATGAGCACAAGGATCTGCTGTGATCCAGAGTGCAGTGAAGGAAATGGAATTTCCTTCCACAAAGGCAGATGTGGAGGAGGTGGTGGGAGAGCCAAGGGTGGGAGCAGAGGAAGTTGTGTGAGGCTGAGCATTTAATAAGCTTTGGATAAGGTGATTTCACAGGTCCTCCTCAGGAGCAGTGCCCAGGTTCCTGAGGAGCARTCTTGGGGTTTGACCTCAGACACCTGCAGGGTTATGAGGATCAAAACTCTGCTCAGGCTTCTGGAGGTCCCTCCATTCCTGCAAGACTAATAATTCTGATGTGTTAAAATTAGTAATTCTCACTGGTTTTGTGATTCTCTGGCTGCTGGGTGCAGCTTCCAGCCAGCATTTCCAATGCATCACTTCCCTCATTTATCCATTTAATTATTTACTTTCGTCTGACCCTTTCTAAAACACCAGAAGATGTGTTCTGCTAATTGTTTGTGGATCCTTTAATTGCTGACAGAGCAGGGCTGTCCTCCTCCTGGTTCTGAGCATGTTGGGTCACACACTCAACCTGTTTTGGATAATCTTTCAGGCTGGAAACAGGGGCAGTAACCAGAGTAACTGCAGCATCTACACTGCTCTGATGCAGCACAGAAATGTCTGAACAATCTTGTGTAGAAAGAAAAAAAAATAAAGAAAATCAAGGGGATAAAAACTGCCTTTGGGTTTTGCAGCTAGTAATCTTAAAGTGTTTATTAAAAAAAAATTAAAAGGAGTTAAACTGCATCACAAATATTTGGAAGACAAATAAGCCTGTGAGTTTATCATCCACAGGCTGGAATTTCATGGATAGAGAAGCTCACAGGAAGGTCTGCAGGCTCAGTAAAATCAGTTCAGGAGAAAGCAGAAAACCACCACCATTGGCATAATCTGATCTTTTCTTTATACTTCATGATGATTCTTTATTACGGTGAAAATTGAGCAGTGATGCTGCTTGGTGTAGTAGAAAATGAGTGCAGAGTGAGCAAACTTTTCACATCAAAAAATACATAGGAAGAAGAGAAACAGCAAACCAGAAAATTGAAGAGATGAGATCCTGCAGAGATGTTAAACACAGTTTTTATTTTGCAGAGATTTATTATGCAGTTTAAGTTAATACAGCTTTTCCTACAACTCAAAAGATGCAATGCTTAGATTGGCTTCCTGAATCAACCATTCCAGGTGCACTTTCTTTTCAAGGATGCCAATTTACCTGACTGAACCTCTTGACTTGARAGTGGAATATATAAATATTCAACAAGAGAAACATCTCCAATATTTAGCTCTGAAATGGGGAAAAACAAATAGGCTGACCATTATGGCAAACACAGGAAACCTCCAGTTCTTTTAAATTCCATCCCCATCTCAGGCTGGGAGTTATTATCCATGACATGTGTCATTGTGTCACATGAGGTTGCCTAGAGTTGTTTTTTTTTTGACACTCCAATAATTAGTTATCTGCTATTCCCAGCTATTTATAGTCCCTGTAAATGCCTGTTTTATTGGGTATGTGTGCTCTTTGAATGGTGCACGAGCAGCTGCTTCAGTTGCTTAGCATTTCATGTCKTTATATCATACTAAGATCAGTCTCACATGTCACACAAAGCCAGAGAGAGATAAGAGGCTGGAGCAGACTGAGATTAACTCATGAACAGACAGATTTCCCAGGGATGTGGATGGTGCTCCTRTGATGGCACCTGATGGCAAACATGGTCAGGGGTGTGAGCAGGAATCCCATCTTCCCCTTGGGTTTCTCAGCAATGTTTCAAGAACAAAACCATCTTTCCCCCCAGAAAAGGGTTTTCAAGATGCTGTGCCAAGGCTGAGCAGTGCTCAGGGAAGAAGTGTGGTTTGCTGAAGGGATAAATTGATTGGAGAGATAAGAAAGGATGCTGCCAGGAGAAGTGACTGCATCTCTGTCAGCTTTAATTTACACTGCCCTTGTTGGACTTGATCATTTCTTTGAAAATGCTTCTGGACTTGCTAGCAAATAAAATGGGCCACAGCTGATGTCTGGGCTTCAGGGGAACACAGCAACACCTGAACTCTCTTCTTCTGAACCCAGAATGGGCCAAGCTCTTCTGTGCTGTATCCACACCCTCCCTTGTGTGATGTTCACCTTGTGCAGGAACAAGTCAGAGCTAAAACATCCAAACAATGACTTGATCTGGCCTGAGYAATCTCCTGGATGTTTTTAGTTGTTTGACAAATGTAGCCTGAGAGACACAGCACTGGAAGGTGATGGATGCTGACCTACAAGCTGCAATCCTTTTCAAACCCTTCTCTTAGGACATAAATCCRTGTGTTTGTGGCCTCCCTTTTCCCACTGCATTTTCTGTGCAAGCCCCAAAGTCCAGCTGAGGCCTTTCYTTTGCCCTCTGCAGCTACAAAAGGAACAGTTTATTCTCACCAATGGTGAGAGAGTTTTTGGCATTATTCCCTACAGCAGCAGTGTCATGTATCCTGGAAAAACAACGGAGAGCTGAGGGGCTTTGCTGAGCTTTATTTAAAGTCATAAGTCTGGCCACAAGAGTTAAAGAGTGATTGCACAGCACCTTCCTTCATCCCAAACACTGCTGCTGCCTCTGGTCCAGCTCCAACAGGGATGGCTGAGTGCCAGGAGCATCCAAAAAATGCATATTAGCGTTGTTTTATAATGAGATTTCTCCTTCATAATAAATTTGCAGGATATTCCACGGTGCTTGTCCAAAATGTGATCCCTCAGGCCCATGTGGGAAACTGAACTGAAGGCAGCCCCTTCCACCCTGCCTTGTGGCCCTAATTAAAGAAAAAAAAAATCACTGCATATGAGCACATTTTTTGCACACTRTTATCATGCATGCAGAAAACCTGGAGCAGTGTGGAAGCTGTGTGTTTTCCCCAAGGCCAGAAGKGGGATCAGATCCTCTTCAATCCCACCCCATCTGTACGATCAGGAGAGGAGCAGTGCTGTAAAACCCTAAAGTGCAGCTGCAAGCCAGCAGTGGAAGCAGGCAGAGCCATCATTCTCTGGAGAGGAGAGCTGACAGAAGTTGCATTTTAATGCCTGATTTTACACCACTGGTCCTTGTTTAATCAGATCAACACAGATCTGGCTGATCATTCTGGGAAAGGCAAAAATAAAAGCCAGCCAGTCAGCCCAGAGCAAACATGTTGAAAAACATCAGAGTGTTTGGCAGATTATGTAATGTTGCAGTAAGTAACTGCATAGCTTAATTTTATGGTTTCCATGGAAACCATCAAAATGAAAGGTAAGAGTTCAGTGTTCTGGGCTCCGAGGAGCAAATCCCTTCTCTGAGACGTGCTTTTGGGGGAGCAGGGATTTCACCTGCCTTGCCTGGCTTTGGAGTGAAGGGAACCTCCAGGAAACTGGAGATGAGATGGTCTGGGAGGTGCCTGAGCCATTCCCACCCCAGCTGGGCTGCACAAATGCCTCACATGCAGATAGAGCCTTGTGAATTTTACATGTGGTGTGTCCTGCTGGAGATCCCAGCCCTGCTCACACAGGCTCTTGGTGTGACAAAGGGCAGCTTGTTTTCCTCTGGAAACTTCTTACTGATGCAAAAACATCCACTCTCACCTCCTTCAGGGGGGAAAAAACAGAAAACATCAAAGCTGCCAAGGGYTGCTKYAGGRGCAAAGGATTCTGGCTGTTTCTGTTGGATTTGGGAAAGACCAGAGCCAGTYATGCTCTTCTCTTTGCTGGGGCTTTTCCCTGCAGGTCTTAGTGGTGCTGACCTTGGTGAGTTGTGGATCTGATGTCCTTGGATGCGATGGTTTAGGTCCATAATTTAATGCAAGATGGAGACAGGGCTGGAGAGGGGGCTTGGGCAGCTCAGACCCAGCTGTGCTCCCATGGCTTTGTCCCTGACACAGACAGAGGGAGGCTGGCAGGTGGATGGAGAGGCTGTAACACACTGACCCAGCCCCTCCAGGCAACATGGGCAAGAAGAGGGTCTGTTTCTGTCATAAAACCATGTGATTCTTTTGGGTTGGAAGGGATTTTTGTACTGTCTCATTCCACAGCCAAGGGCAGGGACACCTTCCACTGGACCAGYTTGCTCAGAGCMCCATCCACCCTGGCCTTGAACACTTCCAGGGATGCACAACTTCTCAGGACAACCWGTTCCATYGGTTTGTCATGCCTGGTGCTGTKTCCCTTTCTGCAGTGCCTGTACCCAGCTTCCCTTAGTGATGTGATGCTTCCCTACTGCCAGCAATCACCCAAATAAACTGCTTTTCGGAACTCTGAAACTCAAACAAACCATGTACACAGGTGGATCTGCAAGGAATTCAGGATCCAGCTGTCCTTGCCTCTGCTGAGCTGCTCTGCTGGGAAGTGACAAATGGATAAAGTGGTTCATGAGTGCCTCCAGAGCCAAGCCCTGAGGGGTTAATTCCTCACTCCAAATGTGCCTCCTCACTGTGCATTCAGCTCATTTCTTGCTCTACCCTGTTATCATCAGAGCTGCAAGTGAGCCACCACTTTAACAAGTTTTCTTTTTCAAAGAGCCACAATCAAGAGGCAATGCCACTTATGAGGCTGTCATTACATATTTGTCATGGACTCAGAAGGGACAGGCTGGCTCCATGACAAACAGCCAGGGTCTGGGAGCTCCTCAAGCCATGCTGARTCCTTCCAGGATCTGAAACCTTGGGCTGGAGCCTCTTTCCAAGTGAACAGAGAGGAGCAGTTGTGTTACATTTGCATTCTGCCTTTAACTACTGTGAAGCCCCTCACTCCTTGTTAGCCCTGTGCTCTGGTGTATTTTTCTTGGGGTGTAGGAAGTAGATGCCCAAAGCCACCTGAGCGTCTGAGCTGTAATACCTACACTTGTAACTGCTGCTTTAAAAGGCTGAGAAGATAAGATTGAAGCAGMTGTGCAAGTGTTTTGATCCTAATTTACATAATATATCTGCCAGTCTATCCCCCTGTGTAACTCTGATGGCTGAGAAGTGCAAATCTTTAAATCTGACACAGGTTTGATCAGGGGATTTTTTGCTCTGAAGACTTTTTTTTTTCTTCATCATTCAGTGTTACTGCACTCTTGTCTCCTCTTCTGCTGCTAACACTCTTCTTCTTGCTCTGTTAATGTTTCAAAAATCCAAAATGCTCGGTGTCACATGGCAACCTGGAGTCAAAGCTGGGATCTTAAATGAAGGACAGCTGTGTCCCTTGGCAGCCTCGTGGCTCTGCATGGAGCCTCTGCTCCTTCTCCCATAGATTCATTTAGGCTGGAAAAGATCTCCAAGTTCACCAAGCCCAACCAWTAACCCARCACTGTCACAGCCACCACTAAACCAYGTCCCAAAGTGTGGCATCCACACAGCTCTGTAATCTCTCYAGGAATGGTGACTCCAGTGCTTGACCATCCTTGCAGTGAAGAAATTTTTCCTGATATCCAGCCTAAATCTTGATCCAGTTTCCTCTGGTTCTGTCCTTGTTCTGACCTGGCTGCACCCTCCTGTCAGGGAGTTGTGGAGAGTGTTTCAGTGGGAGTCAGGGGTTCTTTTTATCACCTCTTATGTGGGGCTAATCAAACTTCCTCTTCCATTCCTGGTAAAACCAGCAAGTCTGGTGTTGGATGTAAGCAACAAAGCTATTTCTAGGGGCTGGGCCCTGGCACCAACACATCTGTGTGCCAGAACCAGAAACTGCTTCCCTATTTGCATAAAAGAAAGCAAAATTAATAGAAAAAAAAAAATCTGACAGAAACCTGATGGTTCTGTGTACCTGCAGCAAGTGCATTTTGCAGCCAACCCAAAATAAACACAATTAACCTGTTTGTAGTGCAGGATGGGTGTCAGTAAGAGATGGTCACCCACGGGTGCTGCAGAGCCTTGGGAACTTTTTCTGATCTCCAGAAAAGCTCTACAAGGCTGAAGCCTTCAGCTAATTAAAAAGGCAGATGCCAGTGGGATCCTAGGAGAGGAGAAATGTGCAGCTCTTCTCACAGTCTGTGCCAAGTGCTGCAAGGTTTTCCTCAGGAGGGTGTGGATGCCAGAATGTTAAATGGGGGTTAAAAAAGCAGCAGGAAGAAAAAGGCATTGAGGGCAGGTAAATATGAAGAGTCTGATTCTGGCTTGTGATACTTTGAGAAGAAAGCTGTTGGAGGGAAAAAGGRATACCTGGGGAGGCTACCTCTGAGAAATACCACAAGGGGTTTGTGCTTGACTTAGTGGTGGAGATGAACTGCTGGCTCAGCACAGAATTTGGGTTGTTCTGGCAAAGTCAGTGCTGCACTACCCTACTTCCCTTCAGAATCACAGAATCACAGAATTTCTAGGTGGGAAGAGACCTTTAGGATCATCGAGTCCAACCCATGTTCTAACACCTCAGCTAGATTATGGCACCCAGTGCCCCATCCAGTCTCTTTTTAAACACATCCAGGAATAGCTTCGAGATCCTCAGAGCACAAAAGGGGTGCACTAAAATGTACCTGGGGCACTGTAGGGACCAACACCTTGAGCCAGGTGAGTTATCTCAGCCAGGCTCTTCCACTCCTCATTTCAGAAGGTCTGACCCAACTCCAAATACTTCCCCCTTAAAAAAAAAATCCCAAGAGGGAGGCCACAGATGGCAATGCTGGAGGTGAGAGTGCTCCTGTCTCTACCTAGCCCTGTTCACCCATCARCCTGATTTTATGGCTGGGAGGGGTTATTGTCTTCCTCAAGAAATTCCACATGCAYTGATGGATGCTTTTCCAGGATAAATTAGATCATATGTTCACACCATCCTCCAGGGAATACACGGCCCTGTCGCAAAACATTTGCTGCCAGGTATTAGGGCAGGAGATCTCCTCTGCCAGTGGCATTATTGAACAGCAYGGGGAGAGTTTTGCATCCAAAATCCACCTTAATATTGATGTGTTCATAGGAACAGATGTCTGCCTGCTTCCCACGCAATGTGTTACCAGATTAGAGATTTTACAGCAACAGCCTTAATTAGGAGCATGTGATTATTCAGCACTGAAAGCCTCTTTTGGAGGTGTAAATCCCTGCAACACAGGGATCCAAACCTGCCTCCTCTCCAGTCCATCTACTGCGAGCAAGAGACTTTTATCCAAACATTTTGTACTTTGGAGATAAATTTATCCTTATTTTCAAGGTGTATCCTTATTTTCAAGGTGTATCCTTATTTCCAAAGTGTATCCTTATTTTCTGGGTGCTGGATTGAATCTGAGCTTAGCCAAGATGGGAGAGAAATCAATGTACAGCAAGGCAAGGAATTCAGATCCATGACCCAGAACGGCTGGGAATGCTCTTGGAGTTTCCTGCTGCTGAATAAAGTCAACACCGAGTGAGGTGCCAATGCTGCTGGCATGTTGGGATGGTAACAGTGAATTCTCCCTTGCAGCTGGGGCTGCCCTGACTTCATTCTGTCCTTGCTGTGAGTATCAGAAAGCTGCTCTCTATCACCAGGTCTTTCAGTCTCTGCAGCAGCTTCTTTGCTTTCTTTCAAGGAACAGTCTCCTTAAGAAAATCTGGCCATGATGCAAATAATGGGGAAAGGGCAGAAGGGAGAGACGTTTCACACCAACTAACTCAGTAAGATAGGGAATAGTGTGTGCTAGTTTGATTAAAAAAGCCTTTTTTGTGTGACCCAACTGGAAATATTTCAAGGCAGGAAAAGTAATTTCTTTGTTTTTCCTATAGCATCTACCAGCCAGTTTAATGCTGTTTAGTGCCTCAAGACACGACCAAAATATAAACTCCAAGTTGTTTTTGTTTCTCTTAAAAAACATCAGCTTGGCACATGGACGCAGAGACATGGGGAAAATTGAAGAAATGCATCAGGTGGCTTGGCAAACTTCCTTCTTTGTCCACTCATTTTTCTGTGGGAAGGTTTGCCTGTTTGTAGCACAGCATTTTCTAAGAAACTGCTTTTAGTTAGAAAGGGTTTCAGATGGACATGTGACATTCAGATGGATRTTTCTTTTTTCTTCTAAAAGAAGAAAGTTCTACTTCTCAAATAGGTTTTTAGTTCATATTTCTTTCCAGTGCTCATTTTCTCAAGTTCAAAAATGCCTTTCCATCTGAAAGAAAAATAAATCTTTTGACCTTAAGGAATTTATTTGCTGTTATAAAATACAGCACAACTGAACATCAAGAAAACAAAACAAATAAAAACTTAGTTGAGAATGAACACCAAAAATACCAAGACRAGGAGTCAGGAGAAATATTTCTGGAGATGTTCTACAAAATGTCTTGACGGAATTTGATATCTGAAACAACCTGGGACCTGCAGAAATTGTCTCAGCATTTACCATTCTAAGTTGGCATCAAGAAAAGAGACTCCAAGCGTGGCAGGTTGTGTCTGGGTGAGAAGATGGGGACATTCCTTGGAGGGCAAAAGACTTGCAACCCCAAGGGACCAAACCTTGGTTTGAGGGTAAAACTCCATTAAGTCTGAAGAGGAGAAAAGCCTGGCATGACTTTCAGTCAGAAGGGAAACCTCTTCCCAGATATTTCCCACAAGGGTTTTTCAGTCCCAGCGCATAAAGAGCAGGAGCAAGCTCCAAAGAAGCGTGTGAGACCTCCAGCCAAGACTGAGGCAGGATTTGCTGTCTCAGTGAGACTGTGATCCTGCAGAGGTCTCTTCTTTCCAGGGGTTGTGTAGGCTTGGTAGATGCTCTGCTCTTCTTGACCTTGACCAGTGCTCCTGGCACCAATATCGATGTTCAGGTCCAAGGAATGGCTCCATATGGAACCAGGTGAGCCTGGGAAGAGCTCATAGCGAGGTCTGAAGGCTTCATGGATCAGGAAACACATGTCCTGATCCAGGGCTGAGCTGGTGGCCTGAGCAGAGCCAGCTCTGTTCTCCATGGTTTATCTCCACAAGTTATCTCTTGCTGGGATTATCATGACAATCTTCATTTCTCCGCTGGCAAGTTTCCACACTCTGCCATGTTTTCCTTGGAAACATTAAGATTCAGTGCYTACATTGGCTGAGTGCTTGGAAGGACGCTGTCCCTCCTCTCAAAAACCATCCAAGATGTTCTGTTTATTTGATTTTCTTGTTTTTTAATCCAAACTGGTTTCTTATTCCAAATCTGTCAGGACCCTGGTAGCTCCCTTACAAATGCACCAGCACTTTATAAACAGCCCAGAAGGAAAGCTGGGCTGYCTCAGACTTTCAGAAGAAGTTTGATCATTTGAATAGAGTGCATTTGCATTTCCAAAACGTCTTCAAACGATTTCACAGATGCCAGAAAAGCATCAGCTGTTTCAACCTCCTTCTGACTCCTGCTCTTCACGCAGCRGCCGTGAGAGGAGCAGCACCACTTCCCACCATCCTGGAACTGGAGGAAAGCTGTAGCTGGTGRTTCCTCTGCTCTCCTTGCCCTAAACTCCCCTTTCAGAAGTGCTGGATGGCCTCACCTCCCACCAAAGGCAAGGCAAGGTGAAGATGCTCAGCCCCTTTGCTGGATCAACTCCCTGGTTTCCAAGGCAACTGTTCCTGGGCAAGATTTAATGAGAAGGTGAGGGACAACCACGAGGCCCTTTGAGCAGGCAGGGGGAATGCAGAGCTCACAGAAATGATTGTGCTTTTTAAGGGGGAAAAGGACAGGCAGGTGGACTGAAGGGACGATAAATTACCTGACATTTTAATGGGTTAACATGATATTGCAGAAAATGACCTGAATAAAGCGGCTCAATCCCTGYGGAGAAAAGTAAAATAAAATAGGGCATGATGGAAAGAGGGCCTGTAAAAGGCTGGAATGGGGGTTTATTCAAACTGTCTGAATGGGAGTGAAAGGAGCAAGTTACAACCCTTGTTACAGCCCCTTAGCAGCAGTCGGTCTCAAAATGAATTGGGGGAAAAAAAAGTACCTGTGATAACCTGACATAGCAAAGCTGGTTGGGTGAGCTCCACAAAACACAGCCTTGATATCAGTGCCACAAATCAGAAGCTATTTGCAAGAGATTTTACAGYTCTGGCAACAGGTGCTTCTTGTTCTAATGTCAAGCAGTGTCATCTGTTACAAGAAAAGTGGAATTGTTGCTTGTAACCAAAATGTCTCAGATCATGTTTATGCTGCCTCATGCATTTCTACACCCTGGAATGTTCCAGGTTTATAATGAGTAGATTTACCTTTTRAAATCAAGAAAGATCTTGTGAAAATAAAGACCTGTCTATCTTGTGTGTGGTGCAGGAGAGTTAAGGAAATATACACTTCCAATTCAACCATAAATACTGATATTTTAATACTTTTTCCATTCACCTTTTTCACTAGGATAAAGTCTGAGCCTTTTCAATTTAATATCAGAAACSTTCTTTATTTAAAGTCAATCTTGACATGAAAGTAGCTCCTGTCCATCACATCTCAAAAGCTTTGAGCAAACTGTAAGAGTAATTGACTCTAACCTTAATAATAATGATTTTATGGTTTTGAAAACTATTTTTGGGGGATGAAGAGAGGCGAGTCATATAAGACCAAGTTAGAGGTGAAAAAAAGCATTTTTTTAGATTAATTAGGAGATGTTTCAAGCTAAAACATTTTGTACATCTAATGGGGCATTTGTAATGATTTTTGTACCCCTTTTAAATGAAGCACTGGCACGTTCAGATTGAAAACCATTCACAACTGAAAAGGAGGTATATTTACTTTCAGACAGGCTGAAATAAAATGTTCTAACTGGTGCATGGCTGGAAAAAAAAATTAAAAGGGAATTTTTGACAGAAAGGTCTTCATCCATTCCACCCAATCAGAAATAATTACAGCCCTGTTGTCACCCTCTGCTACTCTGGAGTTGGGTTTTGGTGAATGAAGTGTTTAGAGAGCTTTAAATAAAATCAGGAGCTTCAACCTCTCGACAGAAAGATCAAAGAGACCAGAGACCATGGACTCTGACCATGAAGCCATTGTAAGGACAGCTGCAGAGCCAGTCTGCCTGGTGATAACCACAAATTTTGGGGGGGAATGGTAAATATGTGCCCCTCTGAGCCAGCAGCAGACTTATCCAACTACAATTTCCACCCAAGAGCCACAGCCCTGCACAGGTTAAATCTCCAGGTGCTGCCAGGGTGAAATAAGAGCAAAATGGAGATGAAGAAACAACTTTTTCTATTGTTTTGGTGACTCTGGTACCACTTAGCCCAGGATGTCACCTCCTGCTTCACAGGCAGACCCAGAATACCTGGAGGTTCCTGCAGGCTTCACTGCTCTGCCTTTCAATTTGCAGGGCAGGCTTTAGCTCCTTGTTTTTCAATCTGGTGTTTCATGTATTTTTATGAAGGGCTCCTCGTTGCCAGTTCCACAGGGGGTGTCACACTTTAATACACTGCAGGGAGAGAGGTGAGGGAACACTYCTCCCTTCAGACACAATCCTGAAGGTCACAGTTTTAGCATCCATGAAATGTATTTTTGGCCATGTCAGCATTTTTATTTTTTTTTTTTTGCTCGTGCTCCTTTATGGATGACTCTAAAAGGGTGTCTCCAACCATAAAATYCTAGCAGTGTTTAATCTCATCGAGCATTTCCTCGGGTGCTGCAGCCAAGATCACTTGACTAATTCAGCTTGCAAAGTACTGCTGGRAAGGAGTATTTATGGTAGCCCCAGCAAGGACAACCAAATTAGCTGTAGCAAGCAGCCATCCCGAAGAAGAAATAAAAYGAGGGAGTGAAATAATTTGGAACAAAATGTAAAAGACACACAAAYCATTTAATAAAGGTTTTTCCCAGAGGAAACTTTCCAAGCAGCTGAACACCAGGACAGCTGAGAGAAATGAGGTCAATTGTGTTTAGACACAATGTGTACATTTTTATTTTTTTAAAATGATCGTCATTTGTCAAACTTTATGGGCCAGGTTCTTTCCTCAGATTAGCTGATACTGGGATTTAACTCATTACAATAAGGTTTTGTCTTTAGCAGACAGGAAGGTGGAGGGAGTGATTTATTTCAAGGAAACCATAAAATATTCACTGAGGTGGAATGGTATTGTCTAGAACTGGGAAATAAAAATGGAGTTTAAGCAGGGAGCAGGATGGAAYAGCTCTGCTTTCCCAAGAAGTGCAGCAAACAAGCAACAAATACCTGCAATTCTTAAGCAGGATTAGAGAACTCTCTTGCACATAGGTTCAACATTACATATTTTACATTTTTCTCATTGAACTAATAAATCTGAGTCCAGACACACATAATGGAAGCATTGGAGTCCAGAGGTACAAGAGGTAACAGGAACAAATACCCTCATTCTCAGAACAAAAAATGCCTTTTCCATTTGCAGTGGAAAGGGAGCATTTGAAGGCTTGCTTTTATACAACGCTTTTATATTGCATTAATCTAATAATAAACTCTGATTAAAAAAAAAAACAAAACCCCAACAACCAGAGCTGGAGCTTATTCATCCCCTCTGAAAAAACAGTTGTATCCATGTGAAAGCTCTGCTGCAAGATTCCAGCATGATTTTATCCCTTCTGCTTTGCATCTTCCTCAACTGTGCCTCCTCTAAAATGAAAACAAATCAAATTAATTTTGGCCATCCAGAATATGGGGGCTCAAATCCATTCACATGCACTGGAACCATCAGAGAATGGCTTTGGTTGGAAGGGACCTTGAAAATCATCCAGTTCCACCCCCTTCCATGGGCAGGGACACCTTCCATTGTCCCAGGGTGCTCCAAGCCCCATCCAGCCTGGCCTTGGATATTTCCAGGGATGCAGGGGCAGCCACAGCTTCTCTGGGCACCCTGTGCCAGGGCCTCCCCACCCTCACAGGGAAGAATTTCTTGGCAAGAGACACTTGAGAAGCTTAGGACATGGAAATATGGATGGATATTGGGGTGTATGGATGGCCTGGACCCCTCAACACCCACCAGAAGGATCAGGGCATGGACAGTGGGACCTGCCCTCCCCAGCAGTGCCCTGTCCCTGCACAGGCAGAGACACTTCTGCAAGGGAGTCTTCATGTCCCTGGAAATTGTTCAGCAGCGAGAGGAAAAGCTGGGAAACGCAGAACAGACAAAGCCAAGGCAGGGCTGGGACTCATTTGCTGCAAGTTTTCATCTTTTCTGGGCCACCAGGAAACAGCCAATGGGAGTCCCRTTAATTAAAGAGGCTTTGCTGGCCATAAATCACATGGACATTCCTGGGAAGGGGAAAACTCCTTCAGCAACAGTGGTTTCTCCTGTCTCCTCCTGCAGCTGCATGGCCAGAGTGGCATCAAGGTGAGACTGGCACAGAGCATGAACTCTCTGATGGAAATCCACGGAGAAGGGAAGGAAACAAACAGCCCCACTCCAAATCCACATCCCCCTGTCATCCTCTTGCCCTGTTGAACACATTGTGTGTGTGTTTCTTTTCTCKTGGAGGCCCGTTTTTATTGAATGCCACAAAGACGTGCAGCCCGGGGAGAGCACGAACCCTTTGAACGTGTAATGAGGGACGAGGGGGGCACTCTCAGACTCCCAGCTCACATCTGGGTGTGCCAGCTTCCCCAGGCACTGGGGGGGAATGAGGAGACCCTCGAGGCTGTGGAATGAGAGCAAAGCAATCCAGGCAGCCTCAGATCTGCACCCGCTCCAAGCTGCTGAGAAACAGCAGTTTAGCTACGCTGATTTTATTTTTTTTTTTTCTTTTTAATTGACACAGCCCCCCCATCCTTTGATCTTTGAAGGGCATGTTTATCCRACATTGTTCAGTGCAGCTATACTGCTTCTGGTTACAAATTGTGAGAGTCATGTTCTGTTTCAGTGAAACAATGGGATTTAATTATTAGCAGCCTTCAAAGACAAACGCGGGGCTCAGAGTCTTCTCTGATCACAAGGTCAGAGCAGCAGATCAGTGGTTGGGAGCAAGAGTTAACAGTATTGTTTACATTATTCTGGGGAAAAATACTTCCTAATTTTGCATTAACTTTTCAAATGTTCTGTTTTTGTAAAAAAAAAATTACACATAAGTCAGAATCTCTACTGGATTTCACTTAAAGGTGAAATTTATTAAAGGTTGGTTGTCATTATGAAATGCATGTACAGTGCTTGGATGCTAAATACAGGAATAGAGGGGACAGCTGCTGTCAAGATGAGCAAAACATTTATTCTGGGATTTAAAGACGGGAAAAATATTAGTTAGAAACTTCAGAAATTCTGCTTAAAGGGAAAGGTACTGACTACTCTATTAAGAGGAGTAATTCACCACAAAATTATTGTAGGCATAGAGTTAAGTCACCCACTTTCTCCATCACTGGAATTTTTAAGAACAGGCAAGGCAAAGATCTTTTGGAAGGGACCCTCTGCTGTGGATGTGGGGGTACAGACTTCAGAAGTAAAGCTTGACTCAGGTTCCCCAATATAAACAGGCTTTGCATGTCATGATAACCCAAGGAAAATCAGCTTTTACTGCTAATAATTGTAAATCCCAATCATTCAGGCAGATGTGTCATTCCAAGCACAAGACGTGCTCAGTTTATGGCCCAATGAGACACTCAATTAAAGATAAATCAGCTTAGACATCAGTCTCTGGAGAAGTAAGTGTTTCCCCTGTGTCTGTGGCTACTAAAGATAGAGGTAGTCTAGACTAAAATTCTCTAAAGAAAGTGAAATTACCCTGAAACTTAGCTTGCAAATTGCTGCTTCCAACTAATTTTCGGTTTGAAAGTTCCCATGAACAATCTGCTAATTGTCTTTCATTTATTTKCCTTTTTCTCTTAATGAAACAAGGCCCGAAGACACCAAACAAGGAGCACAGAAAATGAGATAAAGCACAGAAAACCAAAAAGAAGTATAAAAGTTCCTTAGCTCAAAAAAAGGGGCTATTTTAGATTAATATTTCACTTATTTGGAGTAATTGGAATAATTRATTTTGTCCTTTGACCATCCTGTGTGATAATAACACCGGGTGAGGAGAGAGGTGTCCTCTCCAGAGAGCATCATCCTCATCACACAGCCCAGCAAGGATTTTGTCCATTGGTTCAGGGACCCCATTCTAACCTGATTTTCACCACTGAGTGGCACTCAATACTCCTTAAAGGGTAAGAGAAAAGCAAGACAAGAAGCTTGTTTGGATAAACCTGGTGTAGAGTGTAACCAAAGTGGGAAAAATAGGAGAAAAGCCAAATTAAAGAATTTGCACCTAGTGCAAACTTCAGATTCTGGGGCTGGTGACACCAAAAGTGTGAAGAGTGGCAAGCATCAGGGAAAGGAAGGTGATAAAGCTTTGAAATTCATGTGGTTAACTGGGAATTACTGTGTATTTAATGGTTCTGACACAAGCCTTTCCTCCATAAGCTGAATTGTGTTCTCAGTTTATAAGGTTTGGACTTGATGATGAAGGATGAAAGTTAGACTTGGTCTTGGAGGTCTTTTCCAATCTTAATGATTCAATGGGTCTATGAAGCTTTTGGTTTTGGTATTTTTGGGGTTTTAGTTGGTTTGGGTTTGTTTGTTTGTTTGTTTGTTTGGGGTTTTTGTTTTGATTTGGTTTTTGTTTGTGGATTTATTTTTGGTTTCTTGTTTGCTTTGGTTGGCGGGAGTTTTTTGTTGTTGTTGTTTGGGAGTGTTTTTGTTTTTGTTTCTGTTTTTGTTTCCATTTTTGTTTCTGTTTCTGTTTTTGTTTCTGTTTTTGATTTCCAGCTGAGAGAAATGAGAAATTGTTGAGCTTGCTGCTTTTTTAGCTTGACTGAGAGCATGGACAGAAGTCTGGGCATGAAAGTATTTGGAAGGAACAAGATCTGGTATATCTTTGGGTCTTCAGGCCACTAAGTAGGTAACAAATTTTTATTTCTATATCATCATATTAGGCAGAGGTGTCTGATTTCCAGTGAGATGAGCACCTTTCCYCACTTCTTTCCTCATCTCCGGAAATCTTTGGACCTGTTTGCAGGTATCACATGGCACAGTGTCTCGTTCTGGGATTAGTCCCAYTGACCTGCTGGGTTAGAGGAAATCAGGTTAGAGCAAATCAGGTAATTAAGACCCCCAACCCACTGAGATTCTTTATTCATTAGCTGCCCAAAGCCTGGTCCAGCAATTAACACTGTATTCCCAATGCAGCCCCCAGAGCAAGCCGTGCCAGGGATTTCATTTTAACACACTGAGACAGTTCCCAYACTGCTGGCACACCCAGCATCCACACTGCTGTTCCAGGAGGTGAAGTCCTCAAATCAGCATTCACAGCTTGGGCTGCAGTTCCGTGGCAGAAGACAGGATAAGACTTGGAGATAAAGCCAAATCCCCAATCGCATTTATTGCCGTGAAACCACAGCTGGACCCTGTCTGGGCTCTGCTTGGTCAGGGCTTTTCTTTGTGGTGTGTTTTGCTTTTAGTGCAGTCCTGTGACACAAACCAGCCTCACTCCACAGAGCATCTCTCATAATCCCAGTCCCCAGAGGCATTCTCAGAGTGGAGGTTACAGCAGCAGGCAGTGCTGCTGTTCCAAACACTTCCAGTCCTTTCCCACCGTGACTCTTGATTRTTCTTTGTGCTGGGGTTGCTCTGTGTGTGTGTCAGGCTGTGGAATCTCACAGCAGGAATGGTTATTCTGAGTTGATCACACCAGTTCACAGATCTCTGTTCAGCTCCCGCCACACATTTGCCAACAGGATCATGGGCAGATGGATCAGCTCTGTTGGGTTTTCCTTCCCAAGCACGTAGGGTCCTAAATCTCATTAATTTCAGCACTCAAAAATCTTGTAAAATCTGGCTTTGGGGCACAAAGCACCCTRTGGAATTTTAAGCACCTACCTGAGGATATTATTTCTGGAAATGCCTCTCTGCTGCTGGAGAAAACAGTGATTTTCAGGGAACAGCAAACGACCCAAGAGATCACTGCCCTCTTGGTCTGTGAGTGGGCTTTGCACACCAGATATGCACCTWCAGACTCATAAATAAAGTTAAATTGAAAGAAAATGGGTTTTTTCCCTTGGAATTCATTCTCCTTTTAGATTGCTGAAGGGTCTGGAGCCCCAGGAGGGGCTGAGGGAGCTGGGAAAGGGGCTCAGCCTGGAGAAAAGGAGGCTCAGGAGGGACCTTGTGGCTCTGCACAACTCCCTGCCAGGAGGGGACAGCTGGGGGGGAGTCAGGATCTGCTCCCTGAGAGAAAGTGAGGACAAGAGGAAAGGGCTTCAAGTTGTGCCAGGGAGGTTTAGACTGGATATTAAGAAAAAATGCTTCACAGAAAGGGTTTCCAAGCATTGGAACTGGTTGTTCAGGGAAGTGGTGGAGTCACCATCCCTGGAGGGGTTTGAATAAATCATGCAGATTTGGAGCTGAGAGTTAAGGCTTAGTGGTGGGTTTGGCAGTGCTGGGGGAATGGTTGGACTCGAGGATTTCAGGGTCTTTTCCCGCCTCAACGATTCTGTGAACTGGGAAGGTTGAGACACCACTGGCACCTCTTGCAGCCMCTGAGRATGTGGAGGGGAGCTCAGCCCAGCCCGGACACCCATCCTCAACTCCTTCCAAGGCAGCTGAAGAGARCCCAACCACACGGCAATTAGTGCTTTAATTAGGATCAGCCTGAGCAAATACTTAGGCAAAATACACTGCTCTGCCTGAAAGGCTTCAATCTGAGCTGGCATCAATGTCAGTGTGCAGAAYTGTTTGTGCTGGATCATGGACAAAGTTATCAAGAAGCCAAATTCAAGGGAATCAATGGAGCTGGGCTGGGAGCAGGAAGAAGGCAGTGAGTATTTTTGCAGGCTGGTGACAATTGTTTTAATTATACCCACTCACAAAAAATAAAAAAAAATGTTGCTGAGAAACACTCTCTTTCAGGTTTCTGTTTTCCAAACCTAAATAATAATTTTCATATTCATTGACAAGCTTCATTAGCTGGAATTAGAGGSTGTTCCTGACACACTCTCCTGTTCCCCCACTCCCAGTTCATTGTCCATCAAGGAACAAGGGCAGAGAAATGTTTGAGATTCCCGTGTCAGCATCTCAGTGGGAAAAAGTGTGCTTTTCCTGGATGAAAACCATGGCAATAACTCACACAAAAAAATAGCAAACACCCAATAAAATGAAGTAAAAAGAAAGAAGGGACATCGTGAGATAATTTGGTGAGGGGGGTGAATTCGGCCCAACAGCAGGGAAAAAAAAAAATGACTGGCCATAGCAGTGAAATGTGCATTAATTACAGCAACTTGGGGGGTTTTTATGGGGCTTTTTAGCCGGCATGCATTCCCTCGTGCTGACACTATCCCAGCACATCCATTCGTGTCAGGGATTGCGGTGCCAAACGCTGAGTAAATGTCTGCTGCCCTCCTGTGTACATCCGCAAAAACACATAGGAGAGGATGCCAGAGCCCGGGATTCGCCTCCCAAGACGTCCAGCTCCCGGGAAGAAGGCTGTCTGTGGTGTGTCTACCCCCGATTTGTGTCTCTGATTCATCCTCGAGCTGATCCAGATTTCTGCTAACGGATGTGGGATTGTTCTCCCGCCATCTGCGTGTTGTACCCGTGTGTTTGGATGCCATTTGTTGCTCCAAATGTGTGTGCGGTGTGGGGAAAAGGGATGTGAGYGGAAGAAAGGCTGCTCTGGGTTGTGCTCTGAGACAGCAGCCACAAGAAGGTTTGGGGTTTTTGGGTTTTTGGCAGCACAGGCAGCCTCGAGTTGTCCAGAGGGCTTTTTATCGTTCCATTGACCTGGAATGGGCAGCAGTTTCCATCAGGAGACTGATAAAGCACAGAAATCACCTACCCAAGGCAGTTTTGGCCTCTCCACTGCTGGAAAAAAAAAAAAAAATATATATATATTAACACATCAATTCATATTTTCAGGAACCACTTAAACAGAGTTCCCCCTTCCCTGGGGAAGCAGGGAGTTCACAGCATCACTGCCCCTCAGCCCTGTTGCCTGGGATTTGKCTGTGATTATTTACCTGCAACACAATGGAATGGAAACTGAGTGTTCTGCCTGTTCGTTTCTGACCCTGAGAAGTCTTGCACAAAGTTCCCTCCTTACCTGAGCACAGRTCAGGGTTTAGGGTGAGGGCTTTGATGGGGATCATTATTCCTAGCACTGATTGGCAGTAAGAAAATAACAGGATGTCCAAAACCACTATGCCAGTGAAAATGCCTTTTACACCTTATTAAATCCAKGACATATATTCATTTTCTGCATCCTTTCAGTGCTTAAATGGGGCTTATGAAAAATAGGGAGAGTGAATTTTCACATGGACAGATACAGGGGGAAGTAAAAGAGGGGAGATCCAGATTAGAAATGAGGAAGAAATTCTTCCCTGTGAGGGTGGGGAGGCTGTGGARGAGGATTCCCAGAGAAGCTGTGGCTGCCCCTGGATCCCTGGAAGTGTCCAAGGTCAGGYTGGATGGGSCTTRGARCAACCTGGGATARTGGRAGRTGTCCCTGCCCATGGCAGGGGGAGGAACTGGGTGATCTTCAAAATCATTTCCAAATCATTCTGTGATTCCATGATTTTTCTCAGGATAAACACACATACAACAAAAAACAGAAGTTGCATTACACTGTGCAAAACAAATTTCTTTGCTCCTTATTGTTTCCCAAACATGGTGGAAATTWATTTTGTTCAAGACACCTCCCTTCTGCGTGGTTTCAGCTTTGGAAGGCGAGCAGGTTTTGAAGAGTTAATTGTAAAGCTCCTGTTTAGGAGCTTGAGACCAAATCTTGTTCTTAGATGTGCTACCCCCCCTTGGTTTCAGCTGAGTGATTTCTATAGGAAATCCAGTCATGCAGGTGTAATCATGGAAAAGCACAGCCTAAGGGTTTAACWGTCCTAAATTATCCTTAAAAATGATGACAGGTAAAAAACCCCCCAAACCAGTAAACCTGGGAACCTAGGTTTTCCTGTTTGTTCCTGTGTGGTTGGGATAAATTCAAGTGTTTCATCACCAATACATCTAAAATGAAAATAAAACTAAACCTGCAATTTTATTTTATTTTATTTTATTTTACTTTATTTCATTTTATTTTATTTCATTTTGGTGTCAAAATTTGTGGGTTAGAGGGATTTCTTTTATGGAATAATCCTTTGCATTTGCAGAGCTCTGCAAAACACCGAGACCTGGCAGCTTGATCCACGAATTTCCTGAAGCTGAAAAGCTTCCCTGTGGAATAAGATCAGGACAGAGCAGCATGACATTACACAACTGTCGTGTAGAGTTAAATAAACAGCGTGGGGATTAAATGCCATTGCTCAGATAGGACCAAGCTGCAATGGTTCTGGCTGCTTTCATGTAGGGTTTTTTATGAGTTGCTGGATGGAGAACCCAGCTGACAAGGACAAGTTTCCAGCCCCATCCCMTTTCCCATTCAGCTGCTTTGGCTGAGGGAGTTTGCAGGGCTCTGCTGGGGCAGAGCTGACACTTTCTTGGCTCCGTGTCCCTGCAGAGGGAAGGAGAAAAGGAATCAGGAGTTSTGTGCCAAGACTTTGCAATCTTGTCACATCCCACTGGCTCTCCTGCCAGGGGTGAATGGAGGGACCAAGGGGAGGCACAGCAGTGCCTRTGTCTCCTCCAAGAGCTCACCCAGCTCCTGTGCTCTCCATGCCCAAGCTGAGGGGTGAGGATGAGCTGTGAAAAGCCTTGAATAACACCCCCTCAGCTGAGGGGAGTGAAAGGGCAGCTCAGCTCCTCACACTGGCTRCAACACTTGGTCCCCAGAATGTGTCAGAAGGTAAAGTGACACTGCTTTGAGCTCTGAGAGGCGCAGGGATTGCCTCTACCTCAGATCTTCTACCTCCAAAGAGCTTTGCCCTGGTTATTTTAGGGGGTTTGGTGGAGCTGGCTGACAAAGGTCAATGTGTCCTTCCAGCAGTATCTGCCTGCATTGAGCTCAGAATGCAACTGGGTGAAAGCAAGACTGGAATCTGCAATTTGYTCTTTCATGCAGCAGTGCTCAAATTGAAATTCTGCTCTGGGGGAACCCGTCCTGAAGGAAAACTGCTCTGTGGTCGATGTGCAGACTTGTGCAAGGGAAGAATTAAAGTATTGCTTTTCTTCTCCCAAGYACACAAAAATGTCCATAGGGAGTTTTCCATGGAAAAGAGCAGTAAGTGAACTCTAGGGAGTAAAATACTGAATTCAATGGGTCAGCATATGTCATGAAAATCAGAGTTTTCAGCAAGACATTCGATGTGGTGGGAATTGAGCCCTCTTCTCCATCTGTCAACCAATTTGGGATAATTCTGAATCAGAATGAGGGGAGTGGCATGAAGAATTTGTTAAATGGCTCAAAGCTGTTGACATGGCTACAGAAATAAGAAGGCTGGATGGATTTCAGGAGGATTAAATTCTATTGATTTATCTCCTGCCTCTCCAGGAAGGAAACATTTTGGTTCTRTTACCTTCTCTTGCTCACTCACACGGTCCAGTCTTTACTGGAAGGACCTTCCCGTTACTTTTGGGTGTGGTTTAGTACCCACCACATAAAGGAACTCMATCTTTCTATTTAAAGTGTAATTCCCCCATGACTAGGACACTCCTTTACTCTCAGWCTGCTGTGGGGTTTCTCAACATGACAGGCAGGATTTTACCACMTTGGAAGTGAAGSAAMAAGGACAGGACAGGCTCTTCCACTCAGGGAAGTAGAAGGAGGGGATGAAAGCAGAAATACAGGATGAATCCTATAGAAATGGGTGGCTTCTCTCCTTGTCATGGGCATGATGATTGTTCCTGTGGGTGGCCACACTTWAACAATGGCCACCAGCCCAAAACTCCTGGCTGTGCCTTCAGCAGTGGCTGCTTTCCTGCCTACTTCWTCCTAAACAAGTCCTCTTGCCACTTCTGGTTGCCTTTATTTCTGTTGGGGTTGGAAACACACCTATGGGATTCTATGGTATCCACGGGGAGCATCCTGTGGGGTATAGCTGAAGGCAATTCAGGTACTCAGAGGATGGTCCAGTCGCATGAAAATAATTCCACACACATGTTTTCTCAGGGTGACTCCTTCCTCTTCTCTCTGTGCTCTGGTTTGAATAAGAAAGAGTTGCTGAACAGGCACCCCAGGGGGGTTGATGTATTCCACAACCAATGAAAAGCAATGCCAGCATCTTCCCAACAAACGCTTTTCTCTGCACATGCAGCTCTTTCTTCCAGCAACTGGTTGCAAATACGCTTTATTGCTCAATGGCTGGCTCCAGTAGACATTTAACAGGCTTTAATTCCTCATCAGGCTTCAGATTTTCCACCCAGGAAATCTTCCTCCTTTTTAGCGCCTCTCTTTTCTTTCCCTTTGTTAAAAGCGGGACATGACAGCCTGCAGGGTGATGTCTATTGTTGTGAGTTGAAAGATCTAGCACACTCCAGAGTSTGAGAGCATGAATGAATTATTAACACCCTTCCCCACTGCTGTGGGTAATGTATGCAGCACTTGAAAAGCCTTTTCTTCCCCGCTTAAAGCAGCGTAGATGTTTAGCAGCTATTCAAAACAGCCTGGCAGATGCTGCGTTAATATTGTTCAACCAGAGCTTGACGAGGATGAATTTTGGACCCTTCCAGTTGAGCAGGAGAAGGACCATGGCCCAGGGGTAGAGGCAGCAGCATCCCAGCAGTAATTAAACAGCTCGTCCCAGCAGCCGTGCTAATTGTGAGAGGAGGACGGGCTGCACTACCCAGCTGTCAACCACAGCTGCAGTCCAACCTCTGTCAGATGGCCAGGACAGGTTAACCAAGAACAGCTACCTGGAGATCACTCTGTGGTCAAGGGGGTGCTAATTTACAGAATCACAGARTCATGGAATGGTTTGGGTTGGAAGGGACCTTAAAAATCATCTTGTTCCATGGCAGGGACACCTTCCACTACCCCAGGTTGCTCCAAGCCTCATCCAACCTGGCCTTAAACGCATCCAGGGGTGTGGCAGCCACAGCTTCTCTGGACAACCTGTGCCAGGGCCTCACCACCCTCTTAGCAAAGAACTTCTTCCTCATATCTAAACTGAATCTACTCTTCTTCAGTTTAAAACCATTCCTTCTTGTCCAGTTACCAGTGAAAAGTCCCTTTCCTGCCTTCTTGTAAGCCTCCTTTAGGTTCTGGAAGGKTAATTAGCTCCCAAAAATGTTTTGCATCATTCTCACATCTCACCCAGATGACACAAATCATCAAGTTTCCTGAAGAAATTTGGATTTTTCCTTCTGCTTCAGGTCAAGCATTTGGTGGACACAGTGGCTTAAGAAGGCTCCTTCAGAGTGCACAGGCTGTGTGAGATGGAGCAGCACGAAGCTCTCTGAGATCAGAGTAAAGATCTGCTTGGCCAAGTTCTGCCTCCAGCAATTTCCAACAGAAAATGTATAAAGAAGACCAAGAATATCCTGACATCAAGCAGCTCTGAGTCTTCAGCAGCCACCAAGATTGTGTTCTAAGTCCTTGATTATGTTTTCTTTCCAGAATATGTTCCATCACTTTTTGAAACCTTCTAGATGTTCTCATCCCCTTGTTTTTTGGCAGAGTGTATCACAGCTGTGCTTCAGCCTGCTACGCGAAATATGTCTTGTTTTTTCTGAACTAATCAGACAGCAGTGCTATTTGATGTTCCCCTGGAGTTTAATGTTAGGAAAATTAGATACAAGTTCCTGCATTCATTTGTTTCAGCTGCCCCCCTCAGCTACCTTTTTTTTTTCCAGACAAATAAGATCCTGGAGTTCGTAATTCTTCATTAAAGATAAATAATTCTGTATTTTAACATTTTGCCACACTGCCACTGTTTTCAGTCCCAGGATATTGTGCTCTCAGGCAGGGAGACAGGACAGCAACAATAAATAACATCAGCTGAAGGCCATGGAAAGAGTTATGCAGTAGAGTGATGATGATTTCTGTGATTGTTCTGTTAGCAAAGGCTGCATCACAGAACACAAATGGCATTTTCTTGATCACGAAATTTTGTCTTAGAACGATTAAAAACCCCAAATTACTCTCACATCCAACATGGACCTTGCGGAAGTGCCACAATTAGGGAGCTGTGGTTGCCCATGAATTTCACTGGTCTATTTGAGAGTCCTCAGCAACCCCAGACGGTTCCTTCTCTGCCACAGCAGGAATTCTGGATGAGTAGAAGTCCTCAGGCCACTGCAGCTCCAGAGCCTGTCTTCCCTCCCTCTCAAAGCTAGTAAAAAAAAAATCTCTTTTTAATAATAAAAAAAAAAAGGCATTTTTCATTAAAAAATTRACATTAAGACAGCATGCTGAAGAGCACAGAACTAGAAATCCAGAGGAYACATCTCAATCCCTGGACACAAGACACTAATACTGTGATTCCCCATGTTTTGTAAATTCTGAGGGCTTCATATTTTACATTCAGTCCCATATTGTCCCTTTTGTCTGAAACATCAGCCTGGTGACTCATCAGCTAAAATGGCTTCATTTTCAGGGACACTGAATTCGTCCCTCCTAACATCATCTCTCTAGGTGTTAGTCACTCTTTCCCCACTTATGATTTTAGAAAAAACATGGTCATTTTTAAGACATGATTCATCTGACCTGATTTCCACATGATTGTCTGTGTTTAATGAGTTTTGGAAGGGGCTGTTTCTCTCAGGATGAAACCCCTAAACTGCAGTGGGTGCTGAGCGCCCATCAGATCCATGGGCTGGCACTTGCATCCCAAATTTGAACATCTGCATCTCTCAGGGTTCCAAGAAGAGGTGCATCATCTCCTTTTGCTCTTTGTACTACATCCACTTGCTTTGCCGGGTGGTTTCATCTCATTTCACCAAGATTTCTATGGCAGAGAAACAGTCTTAACTGAAGCAAAAAAAAAAAACCAACCCAAAAAGAACCCCCAGCTGCCCTCCCATGCACAGACACATTCCCTCAGTGCTACAGCTGTTTTATGTCAGGCAGTAAAACTCTCGTGTGTCACTGTTTACGCACCAACMCAGGTTTAGGCTGTAAAAGGAACGTGCTGGTTTAGGTTCCTTTTGCCAACAGGGGTAAATKACTCCATCTGTCAAGTGGCAGTGAAGTCTGGGTGCAGAGCTTTAGTGGAACCATCCTTTAATACCTGTGGGCAGTGGCCAGAGGAGGATAAACATTTGTTTCTTGATGGTCAGGCGACAGCTGGGAAGTAACAGACTTAATGGTGCTCAGAGGAAGAAATATTAAAGGAAATCACAGGGATGAAATGAACACAGGGATTTTAATGGTATTTTCAGTTTGTTGGTTTTTTTGGTTTTTTGGGTTTTTTTTTAAACAATCCAGAACAAATCCAAGCAGTAGGTGACATCAATCCATCCCTGAGACAGCCTGGAGTCACTGGCTCTTATCCACTGCCATTTCTACTCTGGTYTATTTCTGAGCCAGGATTAGTTAGGAGTGACTCAGGCCCTCCCAGTGAGGATTTGTCAATAATTGTGAGCTACTGAGGGAAAAACAGATACATTGCTCAGAGAATTGGGATAAATTACCACGAATTTGCTATGGTGGAAAATAAGATCAAAGTACAACTTAAACAATCACAGATTCAACATGTGGTTCTTGAATGCCACTGACATTCATGATTGAAATTGTCCTTTTCCAGTTTGCTGAAATTACAAGTCCACACCTCATTTCCACTAGCTATTGGCTCCCCATGAGCTATTTAATTTCTTCTCAGAAATCCAGGAATATCCCTGGGAGCCCCAGCTGTTGGGAAGTTTCATCCATCCAGATTGACATGAAGATGATAACCTAAAGGACAAAAYGCTTTGGAACAAAGTGTTCCTCTTGGCTCTCAGGAAAATCAGTCTTTTAAGTGAAAGCAAGCCACACACATTATTAGTATTCCTTTAAAGGAAAATAAAGCTGGCATGTTTTTGGGAAAATTAGGGACACCTAGGGAAGAACATGTTCTCTTTTCTCACGCTGAAGAGGGGGCGACTTCAGATTTTGATAGCACAATTTTCTGGCCTGTGAAATGCAGCACATCAGATCTGCACAGCTTTCCCTATCAAGCTCTCATTTTACAGGATGATCACTAACAAAAAGGTTTGCATTAAAATTAAATATGTGGCAATATAAGGAGCACAACACCTTTAAACTTATCACAGGCCTTGCCTGGAGTGCAGGCCTCCTTAGTTCTTGTTACCTACTTTTGCTTTCACTGATAAAAGAAAATGTGTGCATCAAGGAGTTTGAGTATTTTGTCTTGAGAAACACCTTTTTTTTTTTTACAACAGAGTTGAATAGATGGAGAAAATGATAGAGAGAAATCAAGAAGGTGGTCTTAAGTGTTATTTAAGGAGAAAAGCTCTGCTAGTGCTGAGTTGAGCTCCACACTGCTGTGCACTTCAAGCCTCCTTTTCTTTGGAGACATCACCCAGAGACATTGCAAGTGCCAGCTTAGGCAGGACAGAGGTGACCTGTGTGAGGGTAAAAGGAGAAGATTCACTGAATCAT
This sequence comes from Alauda arvensis, assembly GCA_902810485.1. Lineage (NCBI taxonomy): Eukaryota > Metazoa > Chordata > Aves > Passeriformes > Alaudidae > Alauda > Alauda arvensis. The sequence continues at coordinate 857,210 of CADDXX010000280.1, forward strand.
GCTCTGAGAATGGGAATCCCTTACCCTGACAGCCAGAGATGTGGCTCAGAGCACCAACTACCCCCCTGCAGACCTTCATCCCCTCCTCACGTATTTTTGGTGGGAGGCTGGATCTGCTTCCTCTGTTCCCACCTTGCACCAATCCATCCACATCCCGCTCCAAACCAGCCCAAGGAGGCAGCCCCTGGGGCCAAAACTGCTTGGGGTGAATTGATTCCTGGTGCACTGATGCAGCCTTGCACGTGGCCAGAATGGAATAAGCCACGTGGAGGTGCATCAATCTCTGAGGGTGTCCTGCACCTCCAGAAATGGCTTAAAATAATTTGTGAGACAGCTCCTTGGGTATGTTTTGTAAAGCAAAAGGTTTAATAAACTGATAAAATAGCAAACAATAAAGGAACAAAATAGAACCCGAGCACAGGTACTTACAAGCATTCYACCTTGCTATGACATCCCAAGAAGCCCTGAGRAGCTTCATTCATGCTCTSTCTTAAATACAGAATGGTTTGGGTGGGGTTTTTGGCAAACTGCCCAATAGAGAATGGCCACATCTCTGAGGGACAGGCAAACAGACCCAYCCRTGTTTCTGTCCTGGCTGCAAGCAGAGCAAAGAAGCTTCCRGGGCTTTTCCTTTTAAGTCCTATGGTGAAACTGAAATTCTTTTTCCTTACGTGGAGAATACCTGTTTGGTTTGAAGTTGCACTRCTACAGTKCACCTTTGCTCTGYTCTTCTCTTTGTGCCTCCCTGGCATCCCTGGGAATACAAACGCCTCCCTCTGCCACGATCCTTTCATCTTTCAGGGAGTGAGGCCCTGCTGTTACAACCCTCTGCGTGTTGTGTAATTACTGTAACAGCTCCCTTCGGGCTSGAGTCATTAGAGCTGTCACTTGATTAGGTTTTTGTTAAGGGTCTTTTAAAGAATGGCTGTACCCTTCACACATAACACGTGTTAATTTATTTCCACAAACGTCCAAGTGCCTCTCCTCAGCTCGACAGGGACTAGATCAGAATTTTTTTGTTTCTTTTGCACATATTACTCTCTTTTACCTGCTGACCAGGTGGAAAAGACAATCCCATGCTCAATCATATTTTTGTTTATAATTTAGCCTTATTGACAGATCCAATATATGCATTTGACTTAYACATGTGAATCAGCATGGCTTCTTCAGACAGCTCTGTAATCATAAGATTAACATTTAACAATCAGTAGTTTTCCTRCAACATTTTATTTGTAGGAAGAAGAAATTCCTCTTTCTCATCTCTAAGCTATCTCAGAATTTTACAGGATGTTTAGGTTTCCACTGGCTTCAGTAAGTGGCTARCTCTTTCAGCTGTGGCTATCAGCCCTCTGATGGAGCCACACCTGGAACATCTGTRAGCAAAACACACTCAATTCCTACATTATCTTCTACCATGGAAGTTCTTGAAGAGCTTAATTTGTTKGAGAAATGCTCATTTCACTTATATGATCTTGCAAATATTAACCTACTACACTCTGACCACAATACCAGTCATTTGAATGTTGTATAATATTCTTTGTCTGTGTTTGGACCCTATTTGTTACAAAGGTGGCAAATCCATCACAGGATTTATGCTGTCCTGACCTGTAAACTCAAGTTATTGACCTGTGGGGAGAAATTGTTCTTATGTTCTGAGCTGTTGTGGTCATTCAGTTTTATATAACGTTTTCTATTCAAGCAGCTGTTGACAAAGAACAATTTGGATTAGTTCCCTGGTAGAAGGAAAAATCAAAGGAACAGAACTAATGCCCTCCAGCCATCACTGCTCAGCACCACAACATTTTGACCATCTTGGTAAAAAGATGATGCAAAGCTAAACCAYACGGTCTGGATGTCTGGTATCATTTCCATCTAAAGAAAATACAGGAACTTGCAAAGGGACTCAGTAGTTCACAAGGTCAATAACTGTCCAGCCTCTAAGAACCTGATGCTCCTGCACAAATGGACAGGATGGATTTGCTGGTTTTGAGTCCTGCACTGCCAGTGACAAAGCCCAGCATGACAAATCCTCCTAACTCAGGTGCATCTGCCTTTGGCTCCACATTGTCAGAGCACACCATGTAAAGAACAGGGAAATGCAACAGGAATTTGCAAAATGGTCCCCACTGAATCTTCAGGCCCCCAAAAGGGCTGAAGGAAAATGGTTCCTTTAACTCTTCTCACTGATATGGATGGGTGAGGTGGCAGCACCGAGGGTTTTCGTGATCTGTTCAGGGGCAGAACAAAAATTTGTGGTGGTTTCCTGTAAAGGAGCTGTCTGCTGAGGCAGAACACAACAATCAGTGCCCACTTCAAACATTGTGTGCTCCCTCCTGCAGCTTTTGTTCCAGACACCCAACAGTAAGTCGGGAGGAAATTTTAGTTGTTGTTTTTTTTTTAAAGTGCTTGTTTTATTTTCATTGACATATTTAGGAGCAAATCTTGCTGCATACTCGTGATCTCAACCAGTTATCACCATTTGCTGTCAAAATAAAACTTGGAGTATAGGAATTGTCCTTTCTTCTGGATCCTGGGTCATGCAGAGTCCCAATAAAGGAGCCAATTACAGGAAATAACTTAAAAGAGACCCTAAAAAGCCAAGACAAAAAAGCAAGGAATTATTGAGGATGGAAAAGCCCCTTTGTGTCATCAAGTCCAACCCTTAACCCAGCACTAAACCATGGTGCCAAGTGCCACCRTMAGTGCCACRTGTCCTTTGAACTCTTCCAGGAACGGCAAATCCATCACTTCCCTGGGCAGACTGTTGCAGTGCTTGACCACCTCTTTGATTTAAAACGTTTTCCTGATATCCAATCTAAACCTCTCCTGGTGTAACTTGAGGCCACTTCCTCTTGTCCTGTCCCTGTTCCCTGGGAGCAGAGCCTGACACCTCCTGGCTGTCCCCTCCTGTGAGGGAGTTCTGCAGAGCCACAAGTTCCCCCCTGAGCCTCCTTTTCTCCAGGCTGAGCCCCTTTCCCAGCTCCCTCAGCCTCTCCTGGGACTCCAGACCCTTCCCCAGCTCTGTTCCCTTCTCTGGACTTGCCCCAGCACCTCAGTGTCTTTCTTTTAATGAGGGGCCCAGAGCTGATTTGAACACACAGTCCTTACCTGTAGCAGGGAGATAAATGGGTCAGGACACCTTCTCTGCCCATTGGCAYGGCCTGTCTGGTGTCTAAACCAAGCACACAAAGTCAGACCAACCCCTCACGTGCCAGGACAGCACAGGGACCCTCTCTCTGGGATGGTGAACAGCTCTGCACAGAGCTGGCAGTTGGAGACCATGGTGGGAAGCACGTTCCTATGGTGTGTGTGCCGAAATAATTACAGACAGCTCATGCCTGTGTAATGTAAATTGATGGAGAGGCTGGGAGTACAAGCCCTGTGAGGAACAGCTGAGGGAGCTGGGGTTGTTCAGCCTGGAGAAAAGGAGACTCAGAGGTGATCCTGTCACTCTCTACAACTCCCTAAAGGTGCCTGTGCTCAGCTGGGGTTGGTCTCTTTCTCCAGGCAGCACTGGCAGAAAGAGAGGACACAAGAAGTCTCAAGCTGTGCCAAGGGAAATACAGGTTGGATATTAAGAAAAAGTTCTTACAGAAAGAGTGATAAAATACTGGAATGGCCTGCCCAGGGAGGTGGCGGAGTCACCATCCCTGCATGTGTTTAAACAAAGACTGGATGTGGCACTTGGTGCCATGGTTTATTTGAGATGTTAGGGCTGGGTTGGACTCGATGATCTTGAAGGTCTCTTCCAACTGATTCTGTGACTGTGTTCTAGACCATGCTTATTTATCTCACCCTGCTTCAGTTTCACACATTAAAATAAAAGAAAAAAAGAAAGACCAAACACGACTTTTTCTTAAAAACAGAAAGTCTACAGTCAGAAAGTCAGATTTTCGGGGAACTGCTTTGCTCCTGCTGTCTGTCCTGCTCCCCCAGAGCCGTGAGCTGCACATCAGGGAGGAGAGAAACCCCCAAAGGTGGGAAAATTTGCGAGTATCCTTCTTCAGGAGGCAAACAGCTGCATTTGGGTGTTACATTTTTCCACCTCAAACCAGCCCTTGGTGGGCCAGGCAGATAAAGCTCCACCACAAGCTACAGCAAAGCTCACGTGACAACTTTTTTCTGCTGAAGACTCGAAGGCAAACGTTTGACACATGTCTGGTTTTCTAACCACAGAGACAATATCTCCTTCCTCTGGGCTCCGTGGGGAGGCAGAGGCTGGAGAGTTTCTCACTCTTCCCTCAAGTGCCCTGAATCATTCATCCTCAGAGATACCTGAGCAAGAGAATAAACTCAAGAAGAAACCCCAGGGGCAGTTAGTTTGTGGTCTCCCATCCCAAAAACCTCCCAGCCCCAGGTAAGTTTTGGGGCCTTGATCCATGGGACTCTGCAGTTTTCCCAGGTGCAGAAGCCCCAAGCCCCAGTGAATCCACAGCATGGATCCATCTGCTGGTTTCCATCTTCCCCCTCATGCCTTCACCCCGGGGAAGAGCAATGCACTRCAGGAAGAGGCTGTTGGGGTCTGATAGGTGCTACTGAATCATCAATAAGAGGGTCAAAGAAAAACAATAAATATGTGCTCCTCTGCTTCTTTTCTTCTGTTTTTACTTGCCACAGGAAATAGGCATCAAAGGGCTGCTCTGAGCAGGCAGAGTGAAAGCAGAGCTGCTCTCATAACAAAGGCCCTTTGTGATTCACGATCTTCTGCTTTTCCTAGAAGGAAAGTCAAACATTATGGTACTTGTTTATGAGGAAGTTAAAGAGGAACCACCCTCGTGGAGGCCTGGCCAGAGGATTTGAGCCCTGTGGAAAAGTCTGTGACTCAGAAACTCCATGCCCAAATTTGCCAYGGTCACACTGTGCCACCAGCTCCTGCATGGTCCCCGCACAAAAACATCAGATGACACCATCTCAGAATATCCTGATTTTGAAGGGACCCATGAGATATTTCTCTTGGCTCTGGGAATTATACTCCCAAGGGAGTCTTGAAGAGTAAAGAATGGGAGATCATAATCTCAAGGGAGGCACTGGCTCTTGGTCCCTGGCCCAGGTCCCTGCAGACCTTTGCAGCCTCCAAGCCAGGTGGTGCAAGTTCAGATTCATTGAGGGACAAGAAGTGGTGAGTGACACTGGTGGGGTGGGTTGGCAAAACACATGGGAATGGGCTCTGGCTGATGAGTGGGAGGGAGTGTGTGAGGAAGGGAACAAAAGGAAAAATTGGGGTGGCCAAAAGTGTGCAGGAACCTGGGCAGAACTCAACAAAGACACTCATCTTTAAAAAAAGAGGGGTAAAAGTATTAAGGTGTTGTATTTCTGCTCTAAAAATGAAATGTTGGGACTCTGAGCAGCCTGTTTGCTCTGAGAAGTGGAGTTAACTGTGAACACAGACGGGGGGTTAAAGACAGGGGAAACAGAAGAAACCACTGAACCCAGCAAGGAACAAAACATTTCAACCTGACTTAAAGAGACCTCCTCTGGGTGGCTTTGTTGATTTCCAAAGAACTACACTCAACACCTTCCTCTTGTGAAATCATCTCTCACTCCCCACATGTATTTTTATTTTATTAATTTCACCTACTGAGCCCATAATTTTATGAGTGCCCTGGTTCTGTCCACTTCTTAACTCAACTTGAACTCCTTTTCTTTGCTGCTGGAGAGGCAGCTGGGAGATAAAAGCCCTTCTGCACCTCCTCAAAACACAGTTCTGCACATATYCCTTTCCCAGGCCCACATGTCCATAATACCAACAGAAGAATGACAAGAGCACCTGTAGTCAGTACCAACAGAAAGCAGAACTTGAAATTACCTCAGCTGGTCATGGGGATTCATGCTGTCAAATTCAGATGTCACAATTCTGGCTGTGTCTCCCAGTTTTTCCTTAATGTGTCCTAACCACATTGTCACGGCTTAATTCTCAATCTGCCAATACTTTTCTCTTCCTGATGTTTCAGTTCCTCTGAGCTCCTMTCAAGGGATCYAGCCTCCCACAAAGCAAGATTTTCTCYTAATCTTAGACCAGTCAAAAGACTTYGGTGTTTTCAGCTTGTTTTGATAATAGCTGGTTTAAAGGATCACTCTCACATGTCTTGACGTGGRCTGCAGTACTCCTTCCATCCCTTGTTGGTAATTTTTTCTGCCTGAGTTAGCTGAAAAACACTAAAAGAATGAAGTGTTTCACAGCCAGCTGCTGTCAGAAATGTTTTCCTTCCATGTCATGCTTATCCAGGTGATGCAGAATGGAGCAGTCACTYTCCTCTCTCCCTAAAGGTGCAGCTCATTCAGCGCTCATGTCCAGGCTCATCTTCCAAGCACTGCATTACTCCTTTACATTACTTTAGTTCACTCCTTACACCATTAAATATTCACTAATCACCCTCAGTGGCTGTGCCAGGGCCCTGCTTTCCCCAGGGTCTGAGTTTCAGTTRTTTCTCACTGTGGAACCAGGACGTTTTCACACCTGAGGATTGCTGTGCACCATCCTGCCACCATGCATTAGCTGCTGCTGCTGGATTGATTGTGGTTCCGTGTTTTCCAGATCGTGGGAGCTTTCCAAATGCAAGGCTCTTTGTTTCCTTCATTTAGAACCAGTGAGGTGTCTTGCTCATACCTGGTTTTCAGYGACTGTGATGTGGCTGCGTCTCTGTGTTCATCCTTGAGTATTGATTCCAGGATAAAGGCTCCCATTGTTGGGGAAAATGTGTAAAACTCTGGGTGTATTGATTGGCTCGTTGCTGTCTTGTGAAATGAGATTCATGACCYGACTTCTGCTGCTGTGCTCAATACACACGTGCATGAGACTGCTGCTGGAATAATGTTTGAGCTGCCTGCCAGCCCTGTCTGACAATAAATCAAGGCCAGAAGAGGTCTCRAAAGTTTGAAAAGCTAAGAAGAGTCAGCTTTCAGCCCTTCATTCCCTGTTCCTCAGTCCCTGCAGAGTCAATCTTTGCAAGGATTCTCCTCCAACACAACTCCCAAGATCTGATGATTTGCCAGTATTTAGGGAAGCTTCATTTTTGGGTCTTCAGCAAAGAATTTTAAGAAACCCTCATTTTCAGGGGTGGACACTCACTCAGCCTTTTTTTAAGTTTATCCTTACCATATACACAAAAATCCATCAGCAGCTTCAAATTATTTCTGAAAGCCCTGCTCTAAGAGGATTGCTTGGATTCCTACTTTTTGCTTTGACTTCCAGGATTGGAACTCTGGCTGTCCAGACATGCTCAGCAAGAATGAGTTTGACCCCAAGTGAACAACTCTCTGGCATTTCATGGCCCATCTGTTCCAATGACAGTTTCAGTGTGACCTCAGTGCTGCTGACCATGTCTGTTCAATGCTGCCACTTCCTCTGCAGTGCCCATCCTTCTGAAAYGGAACATCACTCATCATAATGAGATCAAAAAGGAGAAACTCTCCCTCGTTGTCAGGAGAGAAACTTTATAAAAGTTCAGAAAGTAAATGAGTCACTTGCATACTGCAGTAGATTTTTCATGCAGTGCTCCTTTRTCCTATTTAAATTTAGACAAGTTAAGTATTACCAGTTTTAGGATTTTGAACTCAGGATTTACCACTCACAGGCTAACAGCAAAATTCTGTCACATTAATTGTAATTAAAACTTTTCTTAATTCAACATCCAGATGTTCAAGCCATCTTCAAACACCTTTTTATTTTCTGTGTGTTGTTTGGTCTGTAACTCAGAATCACAATTTCCATTAAAYGTGACATGGGTTTGAACCTTCTCTTTCCTACTGAAACACACTGAGGTTCCCATCTACASAAATTGCTCTTWYTTGTGCTSTACATAAATATTTATAAAAAAATAYAAATCCAAACTCAGAGTGTGTTCAGAGAAATCTCAGTAAATTAGGACCTTAAGAGATCCTNTCTTCCATCTTCTGCCTCAGAGTGGGAGCAGTTCCAGTTCTGTGTAGCACAGAACCACAGAATGGGTTGGGTTGGAAGGGATATTAAAAGATCATCCAATTCCACCCCCTTCCATGAACAGGGACAGCTTCCCAGTGTCACAGGGTGCTCAAAGCCCCATCCAGCCTGGCCCTGGACACTTCCAGGGATCCAGGGGCAGCCACAACTTCTCTGGGTAACCTGTACCAGGACCTCACCACCCTCACAACAAAGGTTTTCTTCATCATATCTAGTCTAAATCTTCCCTTTTCCAGTTTGAAGCCACTCCCCCTTGTCCCATCACTGCCTGACCTTGCTTAACTCCTCATTGAACTCTCCCACGAGTTTTTGTACACATGCAGGTTCACCTGAGTTGTCCTTCAAACCTCAGGTGATGGAGCATCTCCAACAAACCTGGTCAGGTTGTCTTGGTCACCCCTGATGAAACAGCCCCAACGTGTTCCCTAATTCCCCCTGGAATTTAAAACCCTGGAGTTTAAACCCATTTCCTGCAGTCCTGTTCCTGTCACCAGAGCCAGTGAATGCACCTCACCCTAAATGCCCTTTGGTGTTTTAGGGTAATAATTGCCTTATTGTGGATCCTTTTTCACAAAGGAAGAATATTTAATAAGGCACCATTTTTTTTTCCCTCTCAAGCACTTGCTGTCAAAGAGAGACAAAAAGTGACACTCTGACAGCAAGGTGCTGTGCCATACATTACCCCTTATGATTTCTTCTTTAATTAATAGCTCCATCCAGCAAACATTTGTACAATTTTATTCCCGCAAGCTCGTGGACACATAAATATTGGCAACATTCATTCAAAGAAACATCTTTCTTCCATTTTTTAAGATGATGTGCTGCTCGTGGGCTTCAGGCCTGATTTATAAGTCCAAACAGCTGAAGTTTGAATTGGTCCTCATATTTTTGTAGAAATGTGTTGGAAAGCAGCCTTTCCTTGAATTATTGCATTAAAAAAAAAAAAAAGAAAAAAAAAGGAGAATAATATACACATTTATTCAAAACCCTACATAAATAATAGGTTACCAGGATGTGCCATTATCCAGTCMGTTTTAGAGCTTGCATCATCTGTTTTATTTTAGCACGTCATGYTGTCAAACAATCTTCAAAATGTCACATTTGAGATCTACCTCAAACATAAATCCTCTTAAAGGGGTGCATTTCAAGAATCTGTCCAAAAAACCCCCAGGATTCAGTGGGTTTTACTGAAATTCAAAAGAAAGTACACATCCCTACACATGCAAACACAGGTATATGTGTATATGCATATAAATGTGTGTATATATACTTCATTTATGCMGTTTGAAATCCAGATTTAGCCATAAAAACTCAATTCACTGTTTTTTTCTCTTCGTAGGGGAAAAGATGAGTCAATCATTAACCCAGTGCTTGGGTCTGAATCTCTTCTCCCCAAATCTGGCACGAACAGAAGTAACACAAATGAATTATTTGGAGTTACACCAACATGAGAGTATAGCAATGGAGAAAAGAATAATAATCCTCTGTGTATGGAGCTGAAGAGGTTTATTTTAGTTTCATTTATTCCCAGGCTTTTCAGCTGGGAGCACTGGGGTTTTTTAACTTCATACAGTGTAACTTGAGGCKGCTGTAAAAACTCCTTTATTCTTTTAAATGTTCTTTCTTCTTCCTTTGTAGCATCTGTAACCCTTGACTCTCCCATGGAAAATGTGCCCCTCAAAGACTCCCCACAAGAGGGATTGATTTGAAGTTGGTTTCATCTTGATTGCATTCTGTAGGACAGGAAATTTAAGCAACGTTGACCTAATCCGATGGCTTGAGGTATGAAAAAAACAAATAAATGAAAGGGAGAGATTTGCATTGGACTGTTTGCTCATGGGGTCAGTTTTGAGGAGTTGATGGCCCCACATCCTGCAGGACCTAGGAGCAATGTCTACATGGCTTTTGCATGAGTCCAGGTCTGATTTATCCAGTTTGGATCCAATGCACCCAGTGCAGATACCCAGAGCTCAGATATCCAGAGATATCCAGAGCTCGGCTCACTCAGCACCCTGCTGTTACCTGGTTCATTAGCAAGTCCCAAAAATTACCCACGTCACCTTCCTCCCCTTAMATCCCAGCATTGTTTAAGGCCATTCCTGCAATTTCAGGCTGAAATCTCTTGTCCTCAGCAGACACAGAGAAGAGCTACATCTCTTTCTTTCCTTCTAATTGACTAATTTGAAAGAAGTTGGTGTATTTATGCTTTGCTGCTCACTTCTCTTGACCTGAACATCCTTGATAGCTTCCATCTATTTCCATGGCCATGTTCCCTATGCCCTAATCCCTGTTACCATCCTCTGGCCTCCTCAAAAAACACATTGGAGCCCYCCTGGCACTCACTGCAGTCAAAGAGAAGATGACACCTAGATGGTCCAGCCTTTTAATACAGGTTTCCCTGCATTAAAAAAGCAGTTCCTCTTTTCCATGGAGCCAGTTTCAGTGCCACTTGTCCATTACATCCAGCCTGGATGGACTTTTATTGTTCAAGCTGCAAACKAAGCTTTGGTTGAAATTATTTCCCTAATATTTTGCTTTCCTCCTCTGTTCTTGACCCCCCTGTTTATTTTAAATTTAATATCTCAGGATGACTCAGGAACTCGCAGGAGCCCAAGGGGATTCCAGCCAAGAGTGATCTGTTGCAGCAGCACAGAGCACCAAGCTGAGTGTTGTGCTGTGTTCCAGATCCTGCCCTCTCTTCCTGCCTGGTGCTCTGCTTCCACCAGATATTCCCATGCCTGGAGCAGAGCTGGGGGAATGATGGGTCCCTATCCTGTGAAATCACACTCTGCAGTGATGCCATCTATCCTAAAAATCTCTACAGTGAAAGCTGTGGGGCAGGGTGGTAAAAACAGATGGGTTTTTAACTTCTGGAAGGTTTTTAATCCCAGAATCACAGAAGGGTTTGGGACATTAAAGGCTGTCTAGCCCCAAGCTCCTGCCATGGGCAGGGACACCTTCCACTAGCCAAGATTGTTTCAAGTTGTTTTCCCCTTTGATAATAATCCATCCCAAACATAATGGAAAAAAAAAGCCAAAGTGGAACCTCATTACCAAGGAATGTGCACTTTAACCAGATTAAACACACTGTGGATCTCTTTTCTTTACTTACTGTATTTTAAAACACCGTTAATTTTATTTGCTTATCTTCCGACATGACATGCTTAGAGTATGACATGCATTTATCTCATCACCACTTAATGCTCAGCACTGCAGATCCACAGGTCCAAATTAGTCAGCATGAGGATGCCAGTGGGACACTGTTGAAGGTACAAAGTGGTTTCAACAAAGAAAAATCAGAAAAATTTTGAAATGGACACTTATTTTGATGCAGGTAATCTTTTCTGGAAGGGTAAATCCACAAGAAGTGCTTAATGGCAACCCAAAATTCATCAGCCTGTCAATGAAAGGCATRCACTATCCCAGCAGTTTGCATTGACAAGAGTATGAGGTTAATTAGCCTGGTAGCCAACAGCATTGCACAGCTTTTAACCTTTGCATTGAGCACCTTTTCTTTGTAAAAAAAAAAAGGGGAAAAGATATCAAATCTTGTCTGACTCCAGCTGGCAACTGGAATAGAGGCAAGTTCATACTCACAAAAAGCATTCTCAAAAAGGTTTTAAATTGGTGTGGTTTAACCTGGCAGGAAGCTGAACTGAGCTGCTCGCTCACCCTCAGAGGGATGGGGCAGAGAATCAGAGAAAGGGTAAAATTTATGATTAAGATAAAGTTTGATAGCATGGAAAAGGGAGGAAAAGAATAAGAATAAGAATAAGAATAAGAATAAGAATAAGAATAAGAATAAGAATAAGAATAAGAATAAGAATAAGAATAAGAATAAGAATAAGAANTTAAATTGGTGTGGTTTAACCTGGCAGGAAGCTGAACTGAGCTGCTCGCTCACCCTCAGAGGGATGGGGCAGAGAATCAGAGAAAGGGTAAAATTAATGGTTAAGATAAAGTTTAATAGAATGGAAAAGGGAGGAAAAGAATAAGAATAAGAATAAGAATAAGAATAAGAATAAGAATAAGAATAAGAATAAGAATAAGAATGTGATGCACATTGCAATTGCCACCCAGCAAGTGTTGCAGCAGCAGCTGCCACCCCATGGACGATTCCCTCCTGTTCAGTTTTCCTGTTCAGAGAGATGCTGGATGGTSTGGAACATCCCTTTGGCCAGTTTGGGTCTCCTGTCCCACTTCCYTGTGCCCCCCAGGCTCCTCACTGCCAGGACAKCATGAGAAGCTGAAAARTCCTTGACTTAGTGRAAGCACTGCTCAGCARCAACTAAAACATCAGTATTTTATCAACTCATCTCATCCTAAATYCAAAATCCAGCCCTGTACCAGCTGCTAGAAAGAAAAATAACTCTATGCCACCCAAACCCAAGAAACACATCCACAACTCAGTGGGTTTTTTTCACCTCTTTAAATCTATCCATTGCTCTAATAAAAACATTACCTCTCTCTACAAACCTCGTGTTACTGATATCCTCAGAGCATCAGGGCTACAGAAACACTTCTAGTAAAAAGTCAGATGAATAATACATTAAGGAGAATTTCTCTGTAAATATGTCTTTCAGGTCTTGTGTTTACTCACYTGTAAAAAAAACATGAAAGAGAGAGCTTTGCTTTACAGCTCRGGAAAGGTGCAGAGAAAGATGACAAAGATGATAAAAAAAATAACCTTGGACTCACTTCCAGACTGAGGAGGTGGCTGAGGAGTACAAGAAGGGTCTATCACACTTCTATCCCTCTCCTAAATGCTTTTTTTTTTCCTTGTTTGACATCAGACTGACGCACTGCAAGGAGAACTCCCACAGCATCTCTCCTGGCCCTGCAGATGYTGTAAAAATGAAAAAGGGATGGGGRATAAGCTCAGGAGCTKCTTGCCAGCTTCATGCCCACCCAGATATCCTCATGCCACATCCCAAGGGACAAAACACTTGCTGACAGGTTCCTGCTGTGGAAAACAGGAATATCAGACTCCACTGCAGCCTCACTGCTGCGATCTTGGACTGAAAACAAGACCCTAAAGGGACACCTCAGAACCACAGGAACAAACATAAGGCATGTCATGGGGAAGAGCCAGGCCCAAGGGCAGTGTAGTGTGGACATAGCCAAGAGCATTCCCAGGACAGGCAAACAGTGCCTGCTTTGGTTAGGTATTAATAAACATTTTTAGGTGTTTCTCCACAGAGCAACAACCTCAGGTGCTGCCTGGAAGAGACCAGGTTCTGGTCAAAAACCAACCAACCCACCAACCAACCAACCAACCAACCAACCAAACAAACAATTTAGTGAGGCCACTCTACAGCAGAAAGTACCTTTTATTCTCCTACCTGTGGTCTGAAGACTTAGATGCTGAAGTTGATTCCCAGCTCCTTCTTCCAAGCCACTGCTATTTTTTAAATGTTACTCTCCTGTGTTTCCAGCCACTTCTATGTGTGCTTCATTTTGGCCACACAAGCATTTTGCTTCCTCAAGACAGACCCATGGTCCTGGGCATCTGTTTGTTATTTCAGCCTCACTAGGGCTGCTGTAATACTGCAGCAGTGGAACCAATTCATTATCACAATTAAATCAGTGTTTCATTTCTCAGTTTAATCTGATTTTTCCTGGCCTGCAAAGGCACCTCTGGGATTTATTTCAGTGTTGGGCATGGCTGAGGAACATTTCTTTGCTGTGTCCCTGACTTGCAGGGCAATAATTCTGCTGGAGCCATGCCTCAGCCTCATTCCATACAAAAATGGGGCTTGTGGAGCCATATCTTGTGTGTACCCCTTGCTCCACACCTTTGGGTCRGTCAGATCAGCCTGAGGGCTCTAAGAATTTCACATTTCACAGAAGGACACAGGCAGTGGAGGATGGGGATCCATCCCCACCTACAAAGGTTGTAGTTGCAAACACAACCTTGGAGAATCCACACAGGCAAAACCTCTGTGCTGCTCCTTGCACCTTGCAAGTGGGTGGAAGAAACGAGTTCCCTACAGCAAATCCACAGGTAATTCATGGAATGGCTTCTTTCCTCCTTCAAGTGCCAGCTCTGAGATAACCCAGCCTCTGCATTCTGCTTCTGTGGGAAAGGGGGAAACAGGAAAGGCGAAAACTGAGGCAGGATCTTCCTCTGTGCTGCTGAAGGGAAGAAGACCCCAGATTTCCTGAGCTCTGTGCTTTATCCCTCACCTCATCCCACAACACCTCAAGCTGCCCAGTTGCCACCTCTGGTTTTTGTGGGACAGGGGTGCAGGGGGTGATCACAGAGAACAGCCCCAAAAACCCCTTTTGGCAGCTGTCACACCATCTGCCTGCACCAGGACAGCCCACAGCTTCCCCTGTCTGAAACAATCACCCCACCAACACCAAATATTCATTTCCTCGAGCTGGGGGGAGCCCAGCTGACTTTTGTGGAGAGGAGGAAGGCAGTGCCTGGCTAGAATGTGGGAGGGGGCCAAACACAAAAGATTGTGGTAGAAATGGTGGGTGAAAACCCAGAAGAAGACAGGATGTTACCTGCACCAGACGTGGGCAAGAGCTTTGTTTGGATGTCAAGGAATTGGTCAATACAATTTTTCTTTTTTTGCCTTCCAGGAATACTGAGTGGCAGGATTTCTGTTTATACCTGAGAAAACAAACTTGTTTCCATCTGCAGGTGTGAGGAACATATGAACCCAAGTGATACCCTGCATATTCCTGGAGCATCAGGGAGTCTTTGTGTGAGGGAGCTTTGTGTCAATCCCTTCCAAGACTCTCTGAAGATAAGTGATGACAGGCTGGAACCAAAAAGTGTGGGGAAACATCTGCAGATTATAATTTTAGTGAAGGACACAGATCATGCTTTAATTGCCTTTTTTTATTTCAATATTTCAGTGGAATGCTCTTAAAACTATCATTAACAAATTGAATTATCATGAGAAAGAGGCAGGTCTTTTTTTCACTGACCCAAACTGAGATGCCTGGAACCATCTGAGGACACCTGAGACATTCAGGTGAGGCTGGCTATGTAGGACCTGTGCCTCTCTGGACATGTGGCACTCAGGTACATCTAAAACTGCACCAGACACCTCAACAGAACAAATCTGGCACCTCCAGATCCCAGACCACACAAAAATCACCTGCATTTTCTGCAGAGGCTGTGACATTTCAGTGCAGTGCAGCGAGTGCTGGGCCTCTGAATGCCAAGGAAAGTCAAAGAGCAGCCTGGCACTTCACAGCAAATCCCTAAAGCAAAGTATTTCACTCACTCCCTCTTATTTTAAGCTTTCCTTCAGCAAACATAGCGTGTCTGAATACAAATTACCACAAAGATCAAGATGTTCAGATCTGAAAATACCTCAAAACAACTGTCTGCTTTAACCTTTGCATATTTTACATATTTTTTTTTTCCTGACGATCAGATTCCACCCACTAAAGGATTTCAGAAGCAATGGAAGGCAATGCCTCTATAGAGGGCATTTGTTGGAACATAATATCTCCTATAAAATGCAGCTGGGAATTACTAAACAGTATCCTGAAATAGATGTTCTTCCTTAGACCTATGCTAATTCAAAGGATCATACCATTTTTAAACAAGATTATAAATGCAAATAACATCTGTCTCATTTCTAGAAAATGGCCCCAAGCTTAAAAACTTGAGTYTGGATCTAGATTTTACACCTCATGAACTGTCAAGAGCTCCAGGCTTCGGGTCTTGCTGAATAAAAGAAAAAAATAAATAGAAATATTAACACAGAGGTCTCTGATGAGCCCAGCAAGCAAGGCAGGGGTGGAGTCACAGGTACCAGATAAATTCAGTGTCCAGGAGTTCATTCAGCCAGTCTTTCTCAACTGCAGGAATTAATTGCAGATGTTCTGCACCCCTCTACTGGGTTTTTCACCACACAAGTGACATTTTTTTCCCCAGATTTACCAGAGATGAGGTGATGTGGTGAGGACARCTAGAGGTGGATGGCTACACCTTCCCAGGAATGGAAGGTAAACACCTGGTAAATTCACAGGACTCCAAATCCCTCTCTTTTCTCCCTCCATCACCTTAAAAAAAAATCAGAAGGTGAGATAAACCTCTTGTTTGTGGTGTTTTCTTGGTACCCRTGGAGGGTGAGGTACCCTGGAGCCTGCTCTTTGAGAAAGGTGTGGAAAAGGAAAGGATGGCAAAAACACCTCAGAAAGCTAAGAAAGCATCACATACAAGAAAAAGTAGAGTGAGTTGGAGCAATTTAGTGTTAAAGACAAGACAAATTCAGTGCAGACAAGACAGTGAGAGTTACTAACACCCAAAGAACTAAGAAAAATAAAATAAGCCAAACACACGTTTTCTTTGATATTTTCCACCTCCAGGAACTTGCTTTTCCAGGATTTCCTAAGCTAGATTCTACTGGAATTTAACAAAGCTGAATGGATTTTTATCTGTGCATTTGTCTAAGTGCTTTTTGAACCTGCCTAAGCTTTCAGGGGTCACGAAATCCTCCAGTGAGAGGTTTCATAACTAATTACAGGCCTTGTATGCTGCAAGGAGAACTGCATGTTTGTCTGAACCTATTTCTTTCMTAAGATCTGATGGTGGTTTGGTGTTCTTGTGCTAGAAAAGACYGTGGGCAACGATCCCTTCTGTGTTTTCTCAATGGCACTCATGGTTTTTAGAGGTCTGCATCACAGGAGGAGAAGCCAGAGGCTTATCATGATGGATTTGGATTGCATGCTAATGATAAATTGTCTTTCTAGTGGTAAAGGGAACGAGGTGCTGAAATAGATTGCATGGTGGGAGGATAAGCTTGATTGCATGTGTCAAGAARGCAGGCAATCAATGCTGTTCATGCTGCAGTTTATCCCATCCTGAAGTAAATGTCCACATTCAGTCAATTAAATTGCACTTTAAATTCCACTGGCTATTGACTGGGCCTTCAGTGACAACCATGCAGCTCCAGCAGCCTTACCTGCAGAAAGAAAACTGAAGCCAGAGGAGGAAAACACCTCCCATTTGGGTCCGCCCAGGCAGAGCAGGACTGACAAACTTTCATCTTTAGCAACACTGTAGAATTATTGGAAGCTACAAAAATGCCATAATTATTTGAGTTATTGCTACAAAGACTGGCTTTTCYTGTGTCTTCTTTGATGCCAGCCTCACAGCACCAGTTCCACTCCCATGCATTTTGACTTTGCGAATTGTGCAGGGCACAGAAAACAGTGGCTGAGCTCTGCCAGGTCATGGAGTGGAAGTGAAGCCAAGACAAATAATTGTGTCAGGAAAAGATAGAATGCCCTGAGTTCCTTGTTCTCAGCAAAGCCTGTGACAGGTATTTTCCCCATTGAGAGTCCAGTGCTGTGGCTCTGCACATCAGGATGCCCCTTCCTCTCCCAAATCTCCAGACCTGAGGGATCAACAGCTGAGCTTCCCTCWAAAGGGCAGGCATTGGCTTTGGGTGGGCTGAGCTCACCCCAAATTACCTCCATGGTGGGAATGACTGAAAGATGACCTTGGCTTTGACAGGCACCACCATCTCAGCTGTGACACAGCCAAGGAGATCAGCACCAAGGGCTGACCTGGATCCCACATCCACACAAGCTCCTAAATCAGGGCTGCATTCCCAGCAGCACAAAGGTGAGTCCCAACACTTCCATGTCCAAGGTCCCTCATGGAGCTGATTCCTCAGTCAGTGCCATCACTGTGGCTAGGTCCATGCCAGCTCTTTGCTTCACCACCTTTCCACTCCTTCCAGGTGCATTTCATTATCCCTTCATCTAATTAGCCAGCTATTTTTTTAAATGCCTTTTTTTTTTTTTTGTGAATAATGGCCACTTTTAAATCTATGYACCATAATAATGGCAATTAATATGAGCAGGCCATTTAACAGCCATTGCATTGAGCTCAGCACAAGCCCAATTGACATGCAGGAGCCTYTTATAACCAGGTACTCTCTGCACTATCATCAATTATCTCCTAATTAAACAACAAAATTCCCTTGAAATGCCCTGSTTAGACATCATTACTAAACATTTTGCCATCACTTAGTGGATTAATGTGTCTAATTAAATAACTTGCAGCGTGGAGGCAGGATCGTGGCATGATACTTGAAATGAGGTGTGCAAACCTCTGTAATTGTTTCAAGTCAAAACCTGCTTGGCTTGTATTGACAGAAAGGATTACTTTAAAAATCAATAGCTTTATTCTGTTTTTTTTTTTTTTTATTCCCATCTGTGTGAATAAAAACAAAGAAACTGCCCACAAACTCCAGTGACAAATTGCCATTGGAAACGTTGGCTTTTCCAYGCTCAGAGGAGAGACAGCTCATTTGCTCAGTGCTTTCAGGGGTGAGAGTCTGAGGATTTTACAGCAAGGATTTGATAAATTTTTCCWAAGAATTTTCCATCAGTGATGAAATCTGGATCCTTGAGTTTCACCTTTGCAGCTTCAGGGATGCCACTCCATGCTGGAGCCTAACTTCACCTGCAATAGGGAATTCCTGCACTGTTCATCTGATACTGTGTGCACCAGAAAGAATTTGGGGATGATCTTCTCCTGGGAGTGACCAAACCCAGTCTACTGCTGCTTTAATCCCAGGAATATTTCCAGACCCAGTCTACCTCCAGGAAACTTCTGGGTTTGCAGGTCCAGCTTCAGCAGCTTTCCAGACTGTAAAAAAGTTTTTTTTAGGATGAGATTCCCCTTTGGAGCTGGGGACCATTCTCGTGTCACAGTGACCCTGATGATAATGTTGACCCTCAAATCCATGACAGCAAAGGGCAAACCCAAATCACTCTTCCTCTACCCTAGGAAGCAATTAACCAACAGCCTGTCAGTGAAGARAAGAACCGAGCCTGAGAAAAACATGATCAGGTGGTGAGACATTTTTGTGTCCTGAGGACGTACAGAGGGTTCAGATTTGTATTCAGATAAAGTGATCACAGTGAAACTGAAACTCCCTGCATGGTAACTACTTCTGACTAATGTCAAGGATGTTGCCTGAATTRTTATAAACTCTGAGGCACCTACCAGAAGCAAAGTGTGTCCCACTGGTGCTGSTTGGTTGGTTGGAGTCCTGAGCCAACTGCTCCAGTGGAAGGTGTCCCTGCCCAAAGCAGAAAGYTGGAACTAGATGATCTTTTAGGTCCCTTCAAACCCAAAGCATTCTGTGATTCTGTGATGATGATGTTGGCTGGCTCTCCAAAAATACTGATGTAGTGGCTTGCACACTCTCCACCAGGAGGCAGGCATTAAATCACTTCATTTTGCAGTTGATGACCTTGAATTTTCACTTATTCTGCCCTGCTGGGTTGAGCTCCTCTGCTCTTCTCTTTCTGCCAAATTGAGAGCAGAAGGATTCAAAGTGAAAGTCACACACACACACACATGAGAATGATCCCTTTGGCTTTCCTGTGCTCTGCACTTTGATCACTGAACTGGTTTGGAAGATTGCTTGGCACACGAGTGCACCTCTGGCAGGTTGGATGGAGATATCCTGGTTGTCCCCTCACTGCTCTGCTGTGGTTTTTAGTGTGCTCACTGCCTTAGGATGTCACTGCCTGCCCTCAGGCCAGCCTGGTCACAGGTCACATGAATTAGAATCAAACCYACTCATCTCCAAACAAGCACTTCCTGCCTTCCCTTCAGCCTCACATGTGTCATCATCCTCTGCTTATTATAGCACCCAGCACTCCATCACAAGAGATCAGTTCCCCTTTCTCCTTTGCACTGCACATACCACACAAAGGGAAAACCAGAGGGCACAAACTGGTCACAGGGGGGTGGGGGTGGCATTTTATTTGGGCAAGGGGTAGAAGCTCTTGCTTGTGGGTTTAGTCCAGCAGCCTGATGAAAAGCTGGCAAACAAACCTGTGCAATCGTCAAAGTGATGCCTCGGGGCTCAGGCTGGAGGAGGAAGGTCACATCCAGGCTGTGGCTGCTGAAAGGTGTGGCAGAGTCAGTGGCACAACTCCTSCTCCAGCTCTCTTTAGTCAGCTGGAGAGATGGTGCCACCTGTGCTGCAAGGGACCTGGAGAACAGAGTSTGAAMGAGAACTGGAGAGGGACTTTTTACAAGGGCTTGTAGTGATAGAACAAGGGACAATGGCTTCAAACTGAAACAGGAGATATTTTGATTATATAGCAGGAAGAAATTCTTTGCTGTGAAGGCAGGGAGGCCCTGGCACAGGGTGCCCAGAGAAGCTGTGGCTGCCCCTGGATCCCTGGAAGTGTCCAAGGCCAATTTGGATGGGGATTGRAGCACCCTGGRRTAGTGGAAGGTGYCCCTGCCCRTGRCAGAGGGCTGGAACAGAATGGTGTTTAAGGTCCCTTCCAACCCAAACCATTCTMTGTTTGGGAACACTTGGGCTGGTCAGACAGGAGCAGCCACCTCCTCCACAGCCCCACAGACCTCAGAAGGAACAGCAAAAGCAGAATTACATCAGCTCTGTTCAAATGGGAAGAAAACAGCTGTGCAACGCCACCCTGGAATAGAGCTATAGTTGATGGTCCTCTCCACTTCCTGCCCCACATCTTCTAGATTATCTCCTCAAAAGCAGATTCTCACCTTCTGAMACATCTCCTCCATCATCTCTAGCAGCACATGGCTGTGCCCATCTGTGCAGTTTTATCTCATTTCCCCTTGTGTCCATCAGTCTCCTCAGCTGAGGGTCTGGAGCTGACTCAGACACTGCTGAGGCACCAGAGCAAGGACTAAAGGTTCAAGCATGGAGGAGTCAACCCATGCACTTCCACAACTCTTTCACATCTGAGAGGGGGAAATGTCTGCACAGGAATAACAGCCTGGAGCAGCTTCCCTGGCTCCGTGTCACTGGCATGGCACAGCACATCCTCCCCTGGCAAACGCATCGGGAACATTTGCAAAATTRAAAGGGAGAGTGCTGGGGAATACAAATAAACACATGCATAAATACTCACATGGGCAGATGGGACACAAGACTGTTCTGTTCCTGCAGTTCTCTTCTATCATCTGGGCATCTCTTTATATCTCCAGCTTGCTGTCACCTCCTGCTTGCCCTGATGCTCCTTGGTTTTAGATGCAGACACCTGTGGTCACACCCTGGGGTGTCTGGGGGTGTGCATTTGTAGGATCTTCTGCTACCCTATGTAGATTATCCCCCTGTTCCACCCCTACATCCAAACATTTCTGCAGAGTGCACACGGATATGGCTTGGCACTGTTGGATTTACAGTTGGACTSGATGATCTAAAAAGTGTTTCTCCAGCCTCAGTGACTCTATGTGTGAATGTGGATTTGCATGCATAAATACCTTGGGGTTTGTTATTTGTAGATTAATGCACAATGGGTTCAACAGTCTCTTAGAAAGCATGGGTTTTACTCTTAAATTAAGCTCTTGGCCTTAACTCTTAAATTAAGATCTTACTCTTAAATTAAGCTCTTAACTAACCCTCCCAGAAAATGTTAAATACAAACCAGCGCGTGTAACTTTTTGTTCCAGCACATTCCTTCCGTCCCCAGACTCAAACAAAACAAACCCTTCCACCACTGACACTGAACTAAACCCATACAGGTATTCCYCTTGATCCAGACTTCTAAMATGATTGGAGATGTTCCTGCTGTGGTTTAAATGAGCTCAAACCTCCTCAAGTCAATGAACGTTTTCTGATTTACAAGGAGCTGCCTCTTTGACTTCACCCTCTTGACAAGAAGGATCTGAATCTGACTGGCAGTTCTTCATGGSAGTGAAATTCTACATGAATTTCAGAAGGAAAAAACATAATTCCTAAAGGGAATATATACTGCCTCAGCACCACAGTTATTATTTAGCATTTGTATTTCACCAGCACCTTGATTAAAAACCCTCATGATAGGATGTGTCTGGACCTGTAGAAGTGAAAATTCCTGCCCCAAAGAACTCAAAGATCCAAATCAAAAGGACTGGGGGAAGAAAGGCACACCACTGGAATGAAATTACAAAAATAGAGGCACAGTCTTCCTCCCCAGTGCTAAGTGTAGTGACATTAACACAAGTCAAGGCCCCGTGCTCCTCATGACCTTCCAATTGCAATACAGAGCTGATTCCCCATTACCGAACGTGCAAGGGCATAAGAAATAACACAAATTAGGAGCTTGTGCAGTGACATTTTTAAACATTCACTGACTTTTAGGGAAGGCCCACAATGAATATTAAACAAGCCCCTGCCTTTCCTAGGGTTGGTGGGTAAGACCTGACTTTCTCAGTTATGTGCAGTGACCTTTCAAAAATCATTTTTGTTGCTGCACTATTGCCCTGCTCCCCTGCTCTGCAGCCTTACACACTCTGGGACTTCAGGAGAATTAAGTCTCTTAGGTTGTTAATAAAGGGAGCCCTGCATTCCCTCACCTGGAAAAGGACTTTTGACAAATGCTCCTGTGCACAGAAGAGTGCTCACAAATTATGAGAGCACTTGAGTGCAGAGCAGAGGCACCAAAGTAAAGAATTGCTGGTTTCAGTTGTTACACTGAGTGCTACAGCACCTTGATGCCTCACACAACACCCAGATTAAGTCCAAATCTGCAAGGCTGTGCTGGAAGATAAAACACAAAGCCTTCTTATCACCAAAGTCCCACTTGAGCCTTCAAAATAGATTTCAGGTACAASTGGAGTGCTGCACTCAGCTCCTGTGTGGGGGACCCTCTATAACACAGTCATTTAATTTCAGGGCATGTTTGAGGTTCTTTTATGTRTCCTGAAGGAAATCATAGGATCAACCACTTGGGAGCAGAAAGCAAGAAACAGATTGTAGTTTTGTTTCTCCTCTCCATCTTTTGTTTCTCCTCTCATTAGCAGGCACTGCCAAGCAGGCTTCCAGCCACCTAATCCTCTCTGAGAGCTCTCTCTAAGAATCAGACAAAGCTGGAGGTAAAAAATGATTCATACGCGGATGTGTTTTGCCATTGTGTGGAAAGCAAAATGTTCAAATCCACCAGAGACAACACAGCCTGAGCTGACACTGGGATGACCTACTTCTAATAATAAATGAAAGCTTCAGGGCTGTGTGTTTGGGGTAAATGTGTGAGGCCCCTGGAGCACAGCTAGGAGATATCCTGCAGGAAAGATGCTCTGGGATATTTTCACCCTTCAGGTCCTGAGCTTCTCCAGAAAGAAAAGATACTTCAGCAATAGCCTGGCTTTCATTTGTTACCATCATACAACAAGAACTCTGAGGGACAGAGAATCATTGAGGCTGGAAAATACCTCCAAGACCATCAAGTCCAACTTTCAGTGAGGCAGCCCAGGAGTTTTTTCATGCCAGGGGCCCAGAGTGCTTGCAGCCAATTGTTAGGTTATCCCAAAGCTGCATTTCCATTGCTGTAGTGCCAAGGACAACACACAAAGATTGTGATCCAATGCACAGACACCAGTGATCGAGCAGCCCTTCCTCCCCATCTGCACTGTCACAGAGCAGCTCCCTGAGCAGCTACAGGAGCTCATTTCTGCTGAGCTCAGGYGTTCCTGCACTCTGCTGAGGGCAGCAGCATTGGCATCCCCGAAACCACCCCGAGTGAGGTGACACCGTGTGTGTTCACACCTGGCAGTGTCCCCGCTGYGTGCTGCCCCAAACCTCACCTCCTGTGCAGGAGCTCTTCCTGTGCCTCCCTCACAGCCCTCTGCTCTTCCCACGGCTCAGGCAGGGCACTGAAGGTCACCTCCAGCAACAATCTGTCCTTCATTTGTTTCCCTTTTTTCCTCCCCCTGCTCTCCTAAGAGGAGCGTGGGGGTTTCAGTGCTTCTGTCCACACTGCAACACCCCTTGGCCACAGTGGACAYGAGTGTCACACCAAGCTGTGCTTCAGAGGGGTCAGTGGAGTGGCCTTCAGCCATTTGTAGGAAAATAGTAGTGAACAGTGAGCACCACGGCCATGAAATGCCTGGAGATCTCCCATTTATTTTTACCTTTGGAGATCTCCCATTTATTTTYACCTTTGCTGAAATCCCATTTCTACCCCAGCTAGCAATGCTGCGGACACTTGGGCACCTAGGAGGGTTACAATCAGTTGACTGTGGACAGTGACAGAGAAGATCATTGCTTA
This sequence comes from Alauda arvensis, assembly GCA_902810485.1. NCBI lineage: Eukaryota > Metazoa > Chordata > Aves > Passeriformes > Alaudidae > Alauda > Alauda arvensis. Next base: position 881,163 of record CADDXX010000280.1, read on the forward strand.
CTTCAGCTTCAGGTGCCTTCCTAAAGCTGGAATTATTCAGGACATTGCCTCAAGTGTCTCTTTCTGAGCCTAGCTGAGAACTCTGGAGCATCCACCTCTGAGGGCCAGCTCTCCTGGCTGCCAGAGCTGCTCTGAGGGCACCTGGTTTTCAGAGGGAAGGTGGCATATTTGACTCTCATTCTGTTCTTTTCCATGCTGCTGAAAATTGAGTCCATTTTGTCTCTTTCTGTGTCCCAAAGCTGAGATCATTGATGGGGAAAGTATCCTGGACACCCAGAGTCTTCCAGGGAGCTGAGGTTACTGTGGCAAGTCCCTGGGATATTTTCACCCTTCAGGTCCTGAGCTTCTCCAGAAAGAGAAGATAATTCAGCAATACCCTGGCTTTGGTATTCTCATTTGGAGAATTTTATGGCCATGATGCAAAGGATCACAGAGTCACAGAACCACAGAACCAATCAGGTTGTAAAAGACCTCTGAGATGATCAAATCCARCCTATGACCAATCACCACCTTGTCAGCACAGAATCACAGAACCAATGAATGCAGAGTCACAGAATCAATCAAAATGTGTGGCAGCGATGTGTCAATGGTTCCCTTAACCAGACCCTGCAGTGTTTCCACCAGCCCTGATGGTAAATGCACTCACATCAGACATTTTCACAGCACCGAGAAAACGTTTTGACCTTTCACCTTAACCACTGAGAGAAAGCAAGGCAGCAGACCCACTCCTCACCCAAAACATCCACCACACAGAGGCCAGGGCTGAAATGTCACCGTCAGCAGCCTCTGCTCACCCTGCCTGACGTGAGCCCGGCAGCAGAGAGGGATCACTTCTGGGAAACTCAGAAGGAGCGTGCAGACCACAGCACCCAACTGAATAACTCGTTATTAGCAAAATTTCACTGGGAAATAACAGTCTGGCAGCACCTTTCTTTCTTTCTCGTGAACAGGGCACTTCACAAGAATTAACAAGTGAGCGCACGTGAGAAACACGGAGAGAATTCAGAGAAACAAACCAAACGCCCTCCCAAAGGTCACCTTTGGCTCCCAGCTGCCCATGGTGGGTTAGGGAGGAGAGGTAAAACCCACAGAGAGGGCTGGGGTTTGGGTGGCCGGTCCCAGCTGAGGGGTGGCACTGGCARAGCAAGCAGAGGGGGCAGATCAGAGCTCATTCTGCAGCACCAAGGAGGCGCCAGCAGGAACACAGGGGTAAATGGGATGGCAGTGGAGCAGGGGCTGCTCAGCACCTGTGGGAGCTCAGGGCATTCCTCTGGGTGCCCTGGGTGACCCTGGGCCATGGCAGGGGGGCTGGTACCTCCCACAGGGAGCTGGAGATGGTCGTGGCTTTGATCTTAGCCCATGGAGGAGATTGCCAATGTTGTACGATGAAACTCCGGCCATGAGAGTTTAAATTARAGTGGTAGTTAATAAACCACAGTGTGAAAAATGGATTTACAGATAGATTTGGCATAGGGGGTTGAAATGGACAAGATGGAGGATTTGGGGTGTGTCACTGTCTTTTCTCTTCTTCTTCTTCCCTTCCATTTTCCTCACTGGTGGTGGTTCTTTCGGATTGGTTTGAAGGCAACAGGCACAGTTTAATATAATGGATTGTTATTGGCAATTAACTATAAATATTAGATATGTAAAATTCTGTGTAAAAGTAGAAACCACCCCAGGTGGGTTGGGATTTGCTGACCTTGGCTGTAGTGCAGAACAGAGCTGGGCAGAGAGAATGTGAGAGAGAAGGAAAAATAAACAACCTTGGATCTCACCACAGACAGCATCCAGGCTTTTTGTAAAGACAGAGGGGCTTGAGAAAAAAACTTTTCTAGCAGATGGGGGTTCACTTCATAACATCTAAACCCAGCAAGCACCTTCCAAATTCTGTCTCCGTTTCACAGAGCCATTTCCTAAATTACTGATGACTTGTCTCRAAGCCTTTCTTGGAAAAAGCACTACTGAGAGTGCGAGGGCCTCTAATGAGCACCTGATACCATTTTGGTGAAGGGGTTGGTTTGGTGTTTACACCTTCATCAGTGCTGTGTGCACATCTACCAGCTCCTGCTGCATCTCCTCAAGCTTTTCCCTTGCTAAATCAGCTCCCTTTTCCTAAATCTTCMCCATCTGCAGCAGTTCCCCTCATTTTTCAAGCAGATGGAATGAGGCACAGGGTGTCCAGAGAAGCTGCCCCATCCCTGGAAGTGCCCAGGGCCAGGTTGGATGGGGCTTGGAGCAGCCTGGTCTAGTGGAAGGTGTCCCTGCCCATGGCAGAGGAGTTGGAAAGATCTTTAAGGTCCTTTCCAACCCAAACCATCCTGGAATTCTGTCACTAACTTATGCCATGCCTCAGGAAAGACTCTCCAGTGGGACAAGGCTCCACCTTCCTCCTGTCAGGCCTGACCTGTCACTTCTCACCACGTGCCTTCCAGAGGTGTCCAGCTGCAAAGGACACCTGGAAATAAAATGTCCTGGGACTTAGAAGGTGGAGATGTGTGCCCAAGAGCCAGGCATCACCCTTCTGTGTCCCAAGGCTTCAATCCCTTGTCTGTAGAAGAGGGAAGGCTGATTCTTTTCAGGATCAGTAAGGATAAATGCATTAAAAACTAGGAGATATTAATACAGTGGATGTGAAAACCTTCAGACCTGCCTGAAACATCTTGTTCTCTCTGGCTTTCCCCATCCAGATTACTTGTTGTTAGAAGCTGGTCCCTTTTAGGACCCCAGCACAAGGGATTTCTGTTTTGGACACTTRACACTTCCCAATTATGAGTGATAAACTGCATTAATTTACTGCAGTGTACAGCCCAGAATCAAAGTTATCAGGCAAAATCTCTCACCTCCTCACCATCACATGAGATGGGCAGGCATCTAAAATCCAAATTTGGTGTCTTAYTGCTCTTTCTGGCAAACTATTTCAACTGTGTGTCGGCTGAAATTGTACATTTTAATATACAAATAAAAAAATTTTGGATTCCTGGGAGGATTTTTCAAAACTGCTGTGAGTGCATACTCACTACAACAAATGCAAGAGCCCTTACCAGCTTTTAGTTTGAAGGAGGTGACTCCAAGAACCTCTGCCCCACCTCTGCAGGCATCAGCAGCATCTTCCAGCCACGATGTTCATTTCAGATTTCAGTTATGCTGCAGATTCAGTCATGGTACTGACCTCAGTCATGTGAGTTGTTGGCAGAAAGGAACAAAATTCAGACATCCAAATCTAAAACTGAAAATTAAAAATAAAGTAAAAAA
>CADDXX010000280.1:884699-917018 GCA_902810485.1 Alauda arvensis
AAAGGAAAGGAAAGGAAAGGAAAGGAAAGGAAAGGAAAGGAAAGGAAAGGAAAGGAAAGGAAAGGAAAGGAAAGGAAAGGAAAGGAAAGGAAAGGTATCAGCCTCACAACCATCTTGCTTTTAGAGTACCCTCTAGAGGGGTAAAAAGGATTACAAGGATAAATGTAAGCATACTGGAAATCTTGCTGATCTCTTAACCTCTGTGACCTCCCTGGGCAATGCCTTCTACAGATTCCAAATGAAACGAAAAGATCTTTTAATTGGCAAGACAGGGGATGTATAAACACACAACAAAAAGAACCCARTGTCACTCAGGTGSACTCTCCAWCCCTGGAGAYRTTCAGAAGCTGCCTGGACATGGTCCTGGGCAGTCAGGTCYCTGTGRCCCTGCTTGAGCAGAGTTTGGACAAGGTGACTTCCAGAGGTCCCTTCYAAGCTCAGCCATTCTGTGACTCTGCGATTTCTAAGCTGATTTTTGTCTGTTGCTTTTGCTCCAGATTTCCCTGTGTTATTASTTAATGCCACCAAAAGAGACAGAAATGGTCCTGCAGCCCTCAGACCTGGCACTTTGTCTCATTTTGTCAAGAGTAATGTCCAGTCCAAGCCTGGAGTGGCTTTCCATGATCCCCATTTCAGGGAGGATTATTAGGGGTGGTGTCTCTGCAGAGGTCAGAGGGGGGATATTGTTTTCACACAAGCCATGGGAGACTGTTCTYCAGGACAGGAGCTCTCAATCACAAGTGACTTTGCATTTTTCCCAGCAGTTTCAAAGCAGCTCACCTCTCATAAGTGTACGCTCACACACCAGGAACCTTTTGGAAATGTGGAGGTTTTCACCCACTCCCACCCCTCCACCTCTTTCCCCCCATCACTGATCACTCAGCCCTTCACGTGGCCATTTCCTGTGAAAATGATGCCCCTCACAGGCTAAGGGCAACTCCTTTTTTTTTTTGTTATTTTCTTTTGGTTTTGCTTTTTTGGTGTCTTTTTTTTTTTTTTTTTTTTTTTTTTTTTATATCTGTCTTGTTTTCCCAACCCAAGATACTCAATTGCTTTCTAAAACCAGCCTTTTGCTTTGCTCGTGTTTCTTGCATCCAGGCTGTTGTGCTGCTCTGGCTGAGAGCACAGTGAGATGTTGGGCTGAGTCAGCCCAGTGAGGAAGCCTGGAGTGGGGAGGCAGGGGACAGGCAGGAGTGTGGAAACCAGCAGGTGAAGGCAGGCAGAGGCTTTGCCTCCCTCAGTTTGTGCCCTAAAATGCATTTTACACACCTGCTTCCATTGATTATTTTGAGTGCTGCTGGCAAACCAGAGTGCTGAGCCCAAAATGACACATAAAAGGCTTTGAAACTTTATAAAATCACAGATGAGCAAACTTTATGGGCTGGGAACACATTTAGCACCATGGGCTCAGCTGATCCTTGGCATGAGACTAAAATCCTGAAGGATGTTTTAACACCACCAGTGATAGAACCAGCACCACAGTTGATTTATTTCTCTTTATAGCTTGAAAGAGACAACACATATCTCCAGTCAAAGAGCTCCAAGGAAGTAAAGTCAGGCTGCACCCTGCAGAAAGATTTACTCAATGTTTTCTGGTGAAGCCTGGGAAATGGGCATCATCATCATTTTGCAGCATTTTGCAAGAGGTTTGGTTTGCTCACTGCATTTCCTGTCCTCTTCTGGGCAGGAAGGGAACTCCCGGGCTGGAATTGTGTAACCTCCAGCTGGGCAGACATCTCATGGGAACAGGGGGTTTGGGAAGTGCTGGACCCTCAGTGTGGCAAAAGGGATGAAGTGACCTCTCTGCCCCTTTCTGAGCACTCGTTTTTATCASTGCTAGAAGAGACTGAAATGTGAAATAAACCCCATGGTAACATGCAGTGCACACTTGTGGAATAAAGAGAAACCTGTGAGGGTGAAAAGAAAAAAAACAAAAACAAAAGTACAAAAAATACTGAAAATAACTTGACCTGCTATATTTTATTCTTTATTTTTCAAACACATCAATTCATTCATTTCAATTCATTCAAAGCACAGACCAAGAGGAATATTATAACTGCTTTACAGCAGTCATTAAATATGCTCCTTTGTTATTTCCCCCACTTCCTCCTCTAAATTAATACTAAATTACAAACAACTACCCTTACAAAAACAAACAACAGAGACCAAATATTTTAAGAATGAAACCCTTCAGAAAGGCCCACTGCCCAGGCAAAACACTCAATCAGTTTTGGAGTCTTTATTTTTTTTTACTGAAAATGTGGGTGGTTTTCAAATACAGGAAAGAAAACACGATGGCTTGTGGTGATATTTTCCACCAGAAAGATGCAGCTTTAAGGGCTTTTGGTTTCCAGATACCTCCACCCACAGGAGTGGCCTCCTCTGTTGTAGAAGGCTACGCCTGATTAGTTGTAGAGTCAAGTGAAATGACAATAACAATGCACAGCAGTCGTTGTGTGCTTCAGTGGAAGCTCTGTGTCAGCTGGGTAATTATCCTGAGTCCGGGTAATTAATATGGCAGCTGCCTCCCAGACCACAGAGCTTTTAAATAAAAAGCTGCTGTGGGAAAAAAAAATATATGGAAAGAAGTGGAAAACCTGTTCTCTGTATCCTTGGTGGACAGGATGGAGTTGAAGATGTCCCTGCTCGTTGCAGGGGGTGTGGACTTGATGGCCTTTAAAGATCCTTTGCAATCCAAACCATCCTGAAACAAGAAATGGGCTTAAACCCCAGCCAGGAAGGTTTAGGTTGCACACAAAGGGCACTGAAGGACAGCTTTGGGACAGGCTGTGGAGGCAGGTGTGGCACTGTCACCAGAGGTCTGGAGGGACAAGATGGGTGAATGCTCCTTTCAGAAAGGAGTTGTGTTGATTTATTTTCCTTGCAGCAGGCATTGGAGTCCTTGGGTTGTCTTGCCAACAATTTCCCCCAATCTGAGGTCTYGTGGCTGCACAGTCAAATGTTTTGCTGGGGGAGGATGCAGGCTCAAGCCTTCTTCTGCCAGACTGGAGGTGAGTGGCCTGGTGCATTGTTCTGTGTTTGATACATGGGCAGTGATCCTGAGCCTAAATATCTGCACATCTGCCAAGTTCCTATAGGCAAAGGGATCCTCATGGAGCCACTTGCTGTGTCATGCTCTGTCCCCCAGATCACAGAATCACAGAATCCTGGGATGGTTTGGGTTGGAAAGSASCTTAAAAATCATCTCMTTCCAACCCCCTGCCATGGGCAGGGACRCCTTCCATTAGACCAGGTTACCCAGAGCYCCATCCAACCTGGCCTTGGACACTTCCAGGGATGGGATCTGATCTGTGTGAGTGAAGCAATGGGGTCAGGGAATGGGGGACAGACCATGGGGCTGCATCCCAGCTGGGGATTTGCCAGTACAGCACCCAAAGCTTGTGCCCAGCCCATGTGCAGGTGGATATGGTCCTCTAAACATCAGGTTCCTGTGCAAATTTCAGCATCAGCAACMAACAGAGCTGAAAACTTCAGCTTGGGATGGGAATACATGGAGTTTTCATTATCTACAGCTCACCTTCAGCTGGGGTGAAAGAACCTATTCTGTWCACTTCTGGTTTCAACAGCCCAGTGTAAAGGACTCTGATGCAGACAAGGAAGGATGGATGTGTGAGTTAATGGGGTGTGAGCAATTAAAATGCAAAATCATCTGCCTCAAGGAATGTCTTCTTTTCTCCTGCCAGTGACAGGAATGGGTATTAAAGTCAGCTCTAATTGTCCCAGTAAATAGGAAAGAACCACTCTGAAAGCAATTAATCTCCCTTGATTTCCAAAACCCCAGCAGCCTTTCCCTCCCTTTTCTTTATTTTAATGCACAATTTACATTTTAGAGATCAGCATCAAGAGCAAAATAATCACAATAATATTCAAAGGGCCATCCCAGCCTGCTCAAAGTGAACWCTTACAGCCTCTAAAATTTCTACACACCTCATTTGGGCAATCTCAAACAAAAGATCTTTCAGAGACTTGGCAGGTGTCCTGTTCTGTACATTGGCCTTTCAGAGAAACACCCTTTGAGATTCTTCACTGGAGCCTTTGGAGCCACAGAAGATGCTGAACATGTCCTCATATTTTCTGTGGGAACTGAAGGACATCTTTAGGTCTCTTTGCTATAGCTGYGACCACATTGATTTGTCTGTCAGCAAAGCCCATGAGTCTCACAGAGCTGGTGTGACCCTGGAGGACAGGGGAATTCCCCACYGTCTTCTCCAGAATCCCTTGCCACCACATTTCTGGGATTTCCTTTCCTTCTCGTGGCTCCTCTCCCATGTTCTGGGCCAGTTTCCTGCTCCAGATCCACCTGTCCATGACTGCCAGCATCACACCTTTTCTGACAGCCAGGAGGAAACCATGGTTCCTGTGGAGCTGAGAAGGTCTCTTGGGGAACATCCTGAGCAAAATTCACTTCTGCACCCTCAGCCCCTGAAAGGGGTGCACCAAACTGGTCCCACCCTTCCACACAACARCCTGGTCTGAGGTTTCTAACGCCTCTCTCCAAGAGCATAACTCAATGGRGGAGATGAATGAGGAAAGGACTTTTCTTCAGACATTCCCACTGTACCCTCAGCAATTCCCCCCGCCAGCCACGACAGCAACGCTGCGCAGCCTGGAAACAAAAACAAAAACAAAAAACACAAACAAACAAATAAACAAAAAAATCAGGTTGTCCTATTTCATTATTCTGGGAGAAAGTTTCACCGCAGCCACTGTTCCCCTATCGGCAGCAGGGACCCAGCCCCACGGCAGCGCCTGTGCGGGACGGAGCCGACGCTCAGCTCCCAGCACCGCCAGCCCCGGGACCGGGACGTGCGGGGACAAACCCGGGAGGACACCCGGGGGCGGGGAGGGGGGTGGTGCCGAGGACGAGGAGGAGGAGGAAGCGGCGGCGAGGGCACCCCGGTGGTGGCTGCGGACGGCTCCGGGGTGCGCTGCTTCCCTGCGGGGGCGGCGGGAGCGCTGAGCTGAGCTGGGCTGGGCTGGGCTGGGCTGGGCTGGGCTGAGCCGTGCCGGGCGGAGCTCAGCAGAGCCGGGCCGAGCTGTTCCGAGCCGGGCTGGGCTGTTCCGAGCCGGGCTGTGCCGGGCGGAGCTCAGCAGAGCCGGGCTGAACAGAGCCGGGCTTAGCCGAGTTAGGCAGAATCGAGCCGGGTTGTGCTGGGCGGGACCGGACTCAAGCCAAGCCGAGCTGAACTGAGCCGAACCGGACTGCTCTGAGCCGAAAGGGGCTGATCCGATCCGATCCGAGCCGAGCCGAGCGGCGCTGCGCGGGCAGCAGGTACCGCGGGCGGAGCGGGATGCGCGGGGGATGCGCGGAGATGCTCGGGGGATGCGCGGGGGATGCGCGGGCAGCGCCGGGCAGGGTGTCCCGCTTCAGGGCGATGTGTCGGGACCGGGTGGGACCTCCGGAGGGAGAGAACCTGTGCGGCAGCACCGGGAAAGTTGAGGGCACTGCGTGGTGCTGTCGGCATTTCACCGTGGCTGGACGCTCGGCTGTCGCGGGGTTTTAAAGGTGACAACTTCGACGTTYGTCCCAGAGAGTTGTGTTTTGTTATTTTATCTTTTTTTCCCCTTAAATGAGAGTCTAAACTGCTTTCAGCTTCTACACCTGATGTCTCTAGCGAGTGTCTGTGGTCTCACCATCACGTTTGCCTGAGCGTTGTTTCCTCCCGTGTATCTTCATATAACGGAGAAAAGGGGAAAGTGAGAAACACAATGAAAAACTACTACAAACAGTTTTAGTCAACAGTGGGGGGAAAATATAGAGGGAAAACGCTTTCTCCTGCCGGGCTCAGTGACCATTTGTAGGAGTTTCATGGTTACAGCAGTGTGCGATAGGGCAGCCAGACGGGAAGTGCMGTTTCAGATGCGATGCTGTATCTCAGCGCCTGGGTGCATCACCTTGGGGTCCAGTTTGTWACGCTCTAGAAACAAGAGCTGCCGTGAGTTTGAGCGCAGATTTGGGCAGTTARAGAGGAAAGAGCGGCCTCCATCCCTGCAGTGCTGGAGCTGCATTTCCCTCCGGAGGAGAGGACCCGGAGCCCCAGCCCGGCTGAGTTCCCTGCGTGCACACTGAACCTCTTGGGTGTAATCGGACCCTTTCTAATTGCAACTGCGAGGCAAGCAACCAACTTCTCGCTGTACTTTAATCTTCGGGAGTGTGATACTTTTCAGAGGGGGAAAGCTTTTAACAACCTTTTTTTTTTTTTTCTTTTATTTGCGCCGATGAAAGAACAGTAGCAAATAAAACCCGACTTCAGCAGCTGAAAGCCACTCAMTTGAGTCATGSTAGGAGCAGATTACTTAGTAGGGTTACTAGGGCAGGAAGAGATAAAGTTTCACTGAACTTGTTATTAAAAAAAAAAAAAATAGGCGGGGGGAGCAGCAGAACTATTTGCAGTGAAAAGGGCGATGTTCAGACTTTTGTATTCCTGAACAACCGAGTCCTTGAGGCCCTGCACGTGTGGGGTTTTTTTGTRTTTCTCTTTTCATCCTTCTTTTTAATTGAAGAAAGGACTTCACATCCCAGTTGAGGCCACCAGGCRTTGTGTATTTTTGAGGAATGAGCTTTAGGAGTTGAGGGACCAGCCAGGAGCACTTGCTCCAAGGAGGTTCCTGTCCCACCTGGTTGTGGTGGAGCAGGACYGCATTCAGCTGGAATGATCAGGCAGCCTCCTAAAACGCTGCTTTSCTGGAGTTCCCCATGGAGCTGCCCGTGCCTGAACTCCTGACATCRGGGTTGAATCTGAATCCCAGTGTTGTTGCCTCTGTCCCTGTTYTGCTGTCTCAGCTGGACGTGAGACTTTGGTGTCTGCCATCCTTTCTTTGCCAGGGCTCCCTGAGCCCTGCTGGACCCCTTCTTTCTCCTCTTTAGCCAAGCCCTGTGTGGACGTGGGGTGAACCAAGCAAGTGATGCTCAGCCTGTGCAGAGGTTTTGGCCTGGAAATGCTCCCTGCCTTAAGATGATGCCACAGTTGCACTGGCACAGGCAATGCACAGTTTAGTTAATTTTCCCCTCACTTTTACATGTGTTTTATGATTTGGTTTTTAAGGCCTATTGAAGATTCAGATCTCCCTCCTGAACCTCTACCCTGCAGTTCAGCAGCCCCCTGTGCCCAGGCTGGTTTTGTACTGATGCTGCTACACTGGGGAAACCTTTTCATGGTTTTTTTTCCACCCCGAGGAGAGCTCTGAGGGTAATTACACTGCCAGGGTGGAGCTAAGTAAGCTGCTTTTTTTTTTTTTTTTTTTTTTTTTTTTTTTTTTTTTTTCCTGCCTCAAGTGTGTTTCCTTTCAAAGAAAGTCACTTGGTTGACTCTCAGAGCTTCTCACAGAAGCAGCCATGTGGCTCAGTGTCCCATCAGAGGTGGAGAGCTCAAAGGAAGGAGGGATGGAGGGAACAAGAGAAGCACCTTAGCTTTCTCAGCATGCCGAGTTGTTTTTTTTTTTCTTGGGATTTTTTTCCAGGTTAGTCTCTGTTTATSCTTCCACTTTGTTCTGCAGGAAGTGATATGGTGAATAGAACTTCTGATGGCAGCCTTTTGGTTTCTTTTCTTATTATCTGAGTTTAATTGCAGCAGCCTGGGAGGGAGGAGAAGTCTGAAGCACCTCCCAGGGCTCTGCCAGGAGGGCTSYTCTGCTCTTGGCTTTTCTGCTGCRTTTGTTTGTGGATCCAAGTTAAAAACACTTGGCTGCAAGTTCTGCTGTTGCTTCCCGTTTTGCTGGAGCCAGGATTTGTGTAAACAAAGTGTTGTTCTTTGCCTAAGCTTCGAGAAAGTGACTCCTGCAATAGAAAAGGAGGAGAAAGTCAGTACAGGGGTATGAGCATCCAAAACCTGTATGTGTGAAACCGTGGAAAGGATTAATCAGAGCCTTGAGCCTGTAGTCACAGGCACCAGGAGCTTTGCACAGCTCCCTCCCAGGTTTGCTCAGGTGCCTGTTCTCACACAGAAACCTTCCCTGGATGCTGCTGGGGATTGCCACGGGAGGCAGCCTGCARACACTCACTGACAGCTTGTTTCCATCCCGTGCTGTTGTTCTCTGTTTGCTTCCTTGCCTTGCATCCAGCTCCTGGCTGGGAGGAAAACATTGGCAAAGGCAGCCCAAACTGCAAACCCTTCTCTGCAGCCAAGCACTGTTTTTATCATATCATGGCCTGTTTGTGTCGATTTTGTGATTTATCTGCGTGGTTGCTTCTTTGTGTTGATGTTGTTATTTATCAGGCGCGTTGGAGATTTTTCATCTCTCACCACCAGCCAGATCACATCCAGCAGCAGAGATAGCATTTATTATGGGATGGTGAGAAGGGAAGAGATCTAAATTACTTTTCAGATCACACCCAGCTGTCTTAGCAATGGAGAATTGCTCTGGTTTGTATCTGTTAGTGACACCATTGCTTCGGAGCAGTTTTCTGGGACAGAGTGGTGCCATCCCTTTTGGGGATGTTTTTATTTCCATCTGTGAGTAAGAACGTGCTGAGTTTACTCCTTTGGGGCAGAAATGCTGAGTGGGGTRAGTGTACAGTTTTAAAGGATGCACCCAGGGTGAGGTGAGAAGAAATTGGTGCAGCTTTCACCAAACTGTGCCCCATCTCTGTCACCACAGTGCCACGTGCAGTGAGGATACAGGGCTCAAGTAGCTCTCAAGTGAATTTCTTGATATTTATCTGAGCCATCTATCCAATCCCCTTGAGTTGTGCAGGGGAAAAGCTCAATGTGGCTTCTTTCTGTTCTGTTTCTTTTTGAAATGGTCATTTCCACCTCACATTTGGCCCATTTTGGGCTGGATTGCTTCTCAGTAATCAACTGCCTCAATTGTTATGGCATTTAATTTGTTTGGCATTCAYTGTGAAGCAGTGTATCCTCYTTTCCTCTTATCTGCAGGAAATACRGAATAGTCAGAGCATTTGCATAGGAAATACCTGGACAAAAGACAAAAAAATTCCTGGCTGATAAACAAGTGAGGACAGGGAKGTGATGAATCTTGGGAACATCCATGTATCATATTCAGCCTGATTCCYTTAGAWTCATAGATCACAGAATGGTTTGGGTCAGAARGGACCTTAAAGATCATCCAGTTCCACCCTCTGCCATGGAYAGKGWCACCTYCCACTTGACCAGGTTGTTCCAAGCCCTGTCCAACCTGGCCTCAGACATTTCCAGGGGTTTTTAATGAGAAATCTGCATTCATTTACCAAAATATCCCCTCCTGACATGGACAGGGCACCCACAGTGATGCAAAAGATCAGTTTTCATCCAGAGTTACCAGACCATGGGCAGTGAAAGGAAAGTATTTGATGTGACATCTGGAGGAGAAAGTCAGAACATCTTCCATGAAACTTAAATCAAAAAAAGGGCATTAAAAAACTTTTGTACTCATCACATGATACTTATCAGCAAACATGTCAGTGGGAGGACTGTTTCCATAATTAAAACTGCCCTGACAGGAGCAGCAGCACATGAATCCATTAAAATAAAAAAAAATTCTGTATACATATACATTCTTATCTACAATGTATATGAGTGAAAGCAAACTTAGCAAAGGTAATGGTACATATGGAAGTGGAAAAGGTGAAGGAAGGAGATGGAAAGAAGGAGGAGGTGTTGCTGCCTTGTGTGAAGCAAGATTCCAGCTCTTCCTGGGCTCACTGACCTGCTCCCTGGTAAGGTGTTACAACAGCAGGRTCTGAGCATGGCTTTAGAGGACAGGAGAAATAAAGGTCTTTTCCTTTCCTTTCCAAAATCCAGAAGATGGTCAGGGGTTTTAAATTCTTTAATAGAAAATATTTTGGGCCACACCACAAGACGTTTTGATTCTGAATGCTGCTATTGTGTCTTGTAGGAATTTAGTCAAAGATGATCCATGCATTTCCATTTGTTTGCTGGGGCTTCCAAAGTGGACCATGACATCTTCACATGGTTCAGAGAGGTGTTGGCTCTGTCTCCAGTGTCCACAGCAGCAGTGATCGGGGAAGATGTGGATAAACCTGGTTGGCAGAAAGAATGAGGATATGTGGGAACCTCATGGATGAGTCATTATGATTGTTTGGCTTTATCAAAACATTTCAGACCCTACAGCAAAACCCATCACTTTGCTTCACAAAATGTCCATGTTTTTCAGTTGAAAGGAAGTGATTCTTTATCAGATATGCTGACCAGAATTTTCTTTGGCTRCAAAAAGCCCTTCTCACCACCTGCTGCCCGTGGGTTTCATCATTTAGAAAGGCAGGAAAATGATGTTTGACACTGGTTTGAAAAGGTGATCCCAGMCATTAATAGTAATGTGGGGAGGGTGTGAGTGTGCTGCAGAAGTGGACCCCTGAGCTGAGGRGGAGGGCCAGACCTCAGACTCCTCAGGACTGCAATCTGAGGCAGGAATACCCCTGAGTGAAGAAAACCCAAAAAACTGAGAAAAAGGTGCTGGTAAGGAGGTGGGTGTAAGATAAGGAGAGATGAGAGGGGTGTGTGGGGCTGGGGACAGCTCGTACAGGCCTCCTTTCTGTAGAAGGATGAAGGTTTCAGGGAGAGATCCAGCTGTGTTTGGGTCTGGCACGTGTTACTGAAGGGCTTTGGTGGTGCAGTTCTGGCTGATGAAGCAGTGGGGGATCAGTGCAATGTACAATAGAAACATGGAAAGTGTCCCTGCCCATGGCAAAGGGYCTTTAAGATCTTTTCCAACCCAAACCCTTCCATGGTGCTGTGAAATACGAGCATTTGGAAGATCCAGGAAGAGGACAGCAGACTGATTAAACCCTGAAGAACAGCTCTAAGCCAAGCACAGATTCCTCCTCTGTCATCACATTGGGATATTTTACTGCAGAGCAGCCACCCAGGGCAGGAAGTGCAATTCCTGCCTCAAACGTCATTGCCCCACCAGTTTCTGGGCAACCAAATAAACCCAGTCCATCCCAACAAGCTGTCACACCACTGTAAATGCAGCCATTTGCTGAGGTGTGGATTCAGGGTACCTCATCCCAGGGATGCAGGGATTGAGTGTGGAAGAGGSTTCTCAAAGCAGACTGGTTGTAGGGCTTTGTTTTGTGAAGCTGTTCTGGGGTTTTTGKGAGTAAGGAACCCTTCTGACAAATGTACTCCTGGCTCTGGGCTGACAGCAAGGTTTTTCTTGGTTTTAGTAGGGAAATATTTTATCTCTGTCCTCATTGATGCAGTAACTCATCACTTTGTACCCAGTTCTTTCCTTGGGATCAAACACGCAACAGCAGTTGCCTCATTTGGGCTAAATGATTGTTGGAGAGGCCAGATCTAACCCCTAATCTAYATAAAATGCCCAGATATGTGACCTTAGTTTTATTCTTTAACCCAAAAAAACCCCAAAAAAGTAAAAGAGAGAGAAYTGCTAAAGGGTGGCAGCAGAATTGTCACAGAATCATTGAATCACAGAATGGTTTGSGTYGGAAGGCTTCYTCAAGATTGTTCCAACCCCCCTGCCATGGTCAAGGACACCTTCCRCTASACCAGGYTGGCTCAGATCCTGGCCTGGAACACTTCCAGGGRTGGGGAAGGAGATCACACACACTCACATGGAGCTGGAGTGAYTTTCCTGGACCATGCAGGTGTCTCACAGCTTTGCCTTGTACAGGTGAAGCCCTGATTCAACTTGGTCTTTTAGTGACCCCATGGTTTTGTAACTAGCAGGTGACAATCCCCAGGGATGCTCAGGGACAGCAGGATGGCTGTCACCTTCCCAGAGGGGCCAAGATTTGGGATAAATCCCCAGGAACCTGACTCCAGGTTGTGGTGGGAACAGGAGCTTAACTTCTGTTTCAAATCTAAACTTACACATGATTAATTTTTCACTTGGATCCGAGCGTTTTCTCCCCAGGAGGTTTTTGATGTGGTCGTTTCCCTTTGCTGTGGAGTTTCTGCAGCTGCTGAGGCTGCCCCTCTGTCTCACCTGAATCAGCAGCAAAAGTCAGGGACAGCTGAGGAGCGAGGAGAACCCGAGTGAGAGGGGAGAAATGATGTTCTCATATCATTTTGGGGCTGAGATGTCAGGARCAGAGAGAGCAGCTGAGGCTCATGGAGGTCTGCTCTGACTCATGAATGGGATTTGAACAATTCCTGCCCTGCTCATCCATGGAAAACAGAGACAAGTGCMGTTGTGGGAGTCACTGTTGCTTGTCTGGAAGGACTGTGCACGTGTTGAGGGCTGAATTTACCCAGGTTTTCCCCTCCCACCCTTACAGTAACACTTGCTATTTATGTTTTGATTTACAACACGGCTGAAATAAAAGCGTGCATCCTCCAGCTTCCGTTTTCAGCTCCCCTGTCCCTCCTCCCCCTCGTGCCAGGGGAGGGTGTCATAACCATGTCAATAACTACTGACATGGTTATTAAAACAATTAAAACATTGTTTAAGTAAATAAAAACTCCTRAAAACAGCTCTTTTTCTCCCTGCCCCCCCAGTCAAAATTGGGGTGATTCTTTGCAATGCATTTTGTAGTGAAATTGGGAAGGATGGTGCTTTTACCAAATCTTTTTATTAGAATATTAGATTATACAGCTTCTGTCAGTTTTCCCAGTTCCTAGACATTAGCATTGTCCTTCTGCCTTATTTATGGACCAGATTCAAACCCTGTGGAAAGTAAATAAAGGTTTCAGTGCATTTTGATTCCGTCTGTTGTACTTGGGCAGAGCCATAAACCATCCTGTCCTCAGCTCATTTGTCCCTGTCTGCAATACCTGTGTGAGCTCCTGGGGCTTTCAGTGCASAGAAAACACCCAGAGGCTGATCTGTGAATGAACTCAGCTGCTGGCAGGTGAGATCCCCAATGTGCGAGCCATCCCCTCCTGTCTCAGCATCTCCACCTGCTTCCCTCTGCCCTGGGGGAAGGAGGCATTTGAGGCCACCAGGCGTTTGACCCATTTCAGCCAGSGACACGGGGACAATGGAAACTGAAAACCCAGCAGATCTCTTTATTTCTGCTCTTTGTGGAGGGGCCTGGGGTGAATGGTCCGCATGCAAATGTGTGTGGAGGAGGTAGGTGAGGGAGTTTCTGAAGCTGGGTGTCAGGAGTTGCTTTATTTGGTGAAGAGGAGAGGGAAGGGGCCTTCAGCGTGTCCCAGTTTGGGATTTTGTGAGTGTACCTGGACATCTGTGAGTGAGCTTTCCTCTGGCCAGTGCTCTGTGAGGAGGAGCAGCACATTCCCTGTGCTCTGCACTGCTTTGCTGAGCTGGGACAGTGATGCTGAGGTGAAGCAGATGTTGTCTGCACTTTCGTGATTTAGCTTTCTTCACAGTGTGAACATGAACTCATGAAAGTTTGCTTAAATATGTTTATTTAAAAAAACAAAACAAAACAAAACAACCCCCCCCCCAAACCCAGAAACTAAATGAGAAACTAAAACAACAACAACAAAACATCCCAAAAACCTGATTCCCACCACTTTGGTCTAATATTAATTTTCTCTGTGTTTTATATCTCATTCTGCATCCCACTGTGGTGTCCTATATCMCTCCCAGTCAGGGAGATAACTAAGGGCAGAAGCACAGAAAGAAACTGCTGGATAAATGATAAAGTTGATGTGAGTTAAATGGTGAGTGGAGTGGGAGGACAGGGAGAGGTGGGAAATCTCCCAGGATCTGATCTGGAGCTCTGACACTGAGAGCAGGACACCAGGGTATCGGTGAGGACTTTCAGCATGACTGAAGTCAGAGCTTCTTTATTTAAGTATTTAAATATTCTTTATTTAAGTACAAGCACAGTTTTAAATTGAATAAGAYTGAAGAAGAGGAAATGATGTATCAGAGTTTATTTAAGGAGGTTGCTGGAGTCCAGAGGCAGTGGGAGAGGGAAAGACACAGAAGGTGGAGTTGGGATGGTGTTGACAAGAGATGGCACAGATGTGGCACCTGAAACTGATGGAAACAACAGCAAAAACAAGTTGGGGATGATTGTGGTGAAGCCATGGCAGCARAAATTGATGGAGCAGAGAATGAAAGCAGAAACTGTAGGTCTGCCAGCATCTGCTGTGCAAAAAAAAAATATTTCTGGTTGCAATACATATTTATGTAATTATATTTAGCAGAATAAATATAAAGCTGCAAAGGTGTGGAAAAGGCTGAATTAAGCTGGGATGTCCCTGGTGCAGTTCACTGTAAAATGTGAGCTGGGCCAGGTGCTCACAGGAGCAGAGATCACTGCAGAGCCCCTGGGAGGATTTTAGACCAGGAAGAGGCAGGTGAGGGCTCTCTGTGGACCAGAGCTGGGCTCGTGGTGTTGGGGTGCCTAAAATGAATTACCTGGATATTCAGACATCTTTATGCAGTTCCTATCTGCTGAGCCTGATAAAAAAAACCCTGCAGTGCTGCAGAGGAGTGAGGAGAGCACAGTGATTCTGTGTAAATAATGGTGCAAGCTCTGGAGGAACATGGGACAGTCCTAGATCAAAATTAGTTCCCTAAAATACAYGGAATTATAGAATGGTTTGKGTTGGAAGGGGCCTTAAAGACCATCTCATTCCAAGCCYSTGCCRTGGGCAGGGACACCTTCCACYATCCCAGGTTGCTCCAAGCCCCATCCAGCCTGGCCTGCACCTCCAAAGCCCATTTTGTCACTCAGAAATCAGGTTTGCATGCCCAGTGTGGACTCCAGTTGTGATCTGAGCCTCCTGGGACAAATCTGCCCACTTTTTTGAGGAGTGTGTGGTAACACCAAGCACGGAAGAAGCTTCACTGCTGACAGATGGCCAGACAGACACCTCGAGGATGAGGCAGGCACAGTCTGCTGGCTGGCAGAGGGGTGAGGGAAATGCTCTTTTCCAGCCCAACACTTCTGTAATCCGAGGTCCAAATACCCTGAGCAGATTTCTGGATTAGACAAAGATCTTAAATACATCCACTGCTGAATTAGACTCATCACAGCATGAAACTGTGCCTGACAAGGAAGGAAAGGAAGGATGTTCATAAGTCTGTACCCCCCCACCACCACTGGGATTTTTTTCTTTCTTTTAAAAAGAAAGAAAATAAAAAATGGTGCAGATGCTGGCACTGGCAGGAAGTCAGTGCATTAAAACACGTGCTGGTACAAGATGGTGAACTATTTAAGGAACACTCCACCTCTGTCATTAAAAAAAGCACCAAAAAAAAACCCCAAAAAAGCCAGAGCAAGAAACCTGGAAACCAAGGCCAAAATAGTGCAGAAATACAGAATTGCTGTGCTAATGAGCAGGAGGCAAAAGGGAAGGACACATTGTAGCTACACCTCAGTTTGGGATGTTTTTATTTCCCTCATTACATTGAAAAGGTCTTGAAAGAATTTTGTGTTCAGTGTTTGTTAAGCAGTGCTCTGCCACTTCTGGTTTAGTCTGTGTCTGTTAGCAGGCAATTACAACCTGAAAATACAGTATTAAAAATTACAAACAAGTACARTGGGGATAATGACTTTGAAAACATTTCTTCTGAGCTTGTGTGGTCCAGATGTTACAGAAATGAAATTACAGGGAAATAAATTAGCCAGAAGTTTTCCAGGAAAATAAGGAAGCAAAATTGACAAAGTTGCTCTTAATAYACTGTACCTCAAAAATGCACAAAAAAAAGGAGAAAAGTTTTACAAAGGAGAATAAACTGAATAGTTGGGTATTTTTCCAACAGTAGAAGTGAGAAAGGTTGCTTTGTTTCAGGACAACACATGACAAAAATTCATTAAATGTGAGGAAAAAAAGGGATCTGACCTGGCTTCAGGGACAGGACCTGGAGGGGTTTAATCCAAATAAAGATTTGGTGGGTCTGCTCTGCTTCTCTTTCAGTTTGCACAAATAACAAGGGTTTTATCTTTAAAAGCCCTGCCAAGGTAGATAAATTCCAATTGTCTGCTGGAAAACAGAAGGCATGTCTGAGAGAGAGTCTTCTTTTGGTGTAAGAATTTGCCTCCTTGATGAGCAAATTATAAAGTGCTCAGGGGAGTTCCTGTGCATTGGACCCTTTTTCAATTTCTAAGCAAATTCCAGAGTGGATGGTTTTGGTGTGGGGTCCTCACCCAGATGTTTYTCACTGTCTCTCCAAGCTGTCATCACTGTTGGACACGAATGCATCTGCTCCTGGATCAAACCCTGAGATCTGAGTCCTTTTCCCTGGATAGCTGCACATCAGTGCTAGGACTGACCTTGGCCATCTTTGTGTAACCACAGGACAGCAAGAGGGGTTCCAGGATGGGTTTGGCTTTATTTAAAATCTCCTCTTCAGGACAGGGTGATGCATCCCCCCCAAATGTTTATATCTCTGTGCTGGGTGTTCTGGGAGCTGGGCTGGCAGCCCATATGTGCAGTGCAGTTGTCTCTGCACATCCATGTGAATCCACCCTTAATCCCCTCACAGGCAGCCAGCCCACCATTTCCCAGCCTCCCTATCCCAACTAAAGGCAGGTGCTTCACACTGCTGGAACCCTGGAAGCTGAGAATGTTAGGCTTTCTGTGTTAAAGGGTGCTGACCCTCAGGAAAGCACCATATGTGATCTGAGGCCTTGGGACAGGCTTCCAGCATTGAGTGAGAGCGCTGAGATTGTGGGTGTGGGGTTTGTAGAAGTGTGTGGTCTCACAGGGTGGAAAACTTAGATTTAAGATTCCAGTATACAGCAATGTGTGTGAGCCAAGATGGAGGATTTGGGGTGCTGCCTAAAGTCCTTCTTTTTACCTTCTTCTTGATGGGTTTGGGTGGTTTTCTGTAACTGGGTGAAAAAGTTCCACATTGCAGACCTTTAGTGATCACCATTGGGTCAGAAACATAAATAATACAGGTGTCATCTCAATAATAGCACTTAAAAGACCTTGGAAAAGTCAGTAGTGGTCATTTTACCTAATTTTCCTAACCTGTCAGGTAGAGCTCATGGCTGGTGAATATGTAAATAGTCTGTAAATAGATAAGAGATAATAAATCACCTGGTCTGAGCACAGAATTTATGTCTGTGTATCATTGATCCTGACCTTGGTGGGAACAAGAAAAAGAATGAGAGCCATAACAACAGCACACTGCCCCCAAACATCATCATCATCATCATCATCATCATCATCATCACTCCTGCTTAGGACAGGCCCCCACATCCCTGCTGGGTCAGTCAGAACAGGGGATGGATGCAGCTACAAACTCGCTGGTCAAGCAGAGGAAAGAGAGGTTGCTTTTAGAGAAATCTGCTCTAAAGAGGCACCAGGCTGTCCTGGAGGAGATTGGGAAGCTGCAGTGTGACAGGGGGTGAAAAGCTGAAAAAAATCCTTGGGCATAGCCTGGGTTTAGGTCAGGTTGAAGGAATTATGTGGAGAGCCAAGGGGATAGCAAAGCACAAAATCCCTGGTTTTAGGGCCCAGCTATAGATGTGTCTGCTAGAAAGGTCGAGGATTCATCCTAGAGTCCATGGATGAATGTGGTGACCTCTGGCATTCCCAGCAGCTATTTCCTGCCATTCCCCAGTGGGATGGACACCAGCCATTTTACAGCTGTAAATCTGTTCAGCTGTGTCAACTCCACTGTGGCTTCATCGTGTTTAAGATGTGAAAATAGACCTGAGAAAACCCCTGAGCTCAGCAGAGTCCAGACAGAGTTTGTAGGGTGTCTATGCAGGTAACAGATAGGTCCTGTTACCAACAGACACCACTCTCTCCAAGCACAGCTTCACAAGACTTCCCAGAGGGTTTTAAAGAGAAATGCCCATCCCTGTGCCTGACACTGGTCYTGGAAAAGCCTGTGAGCCTCATTCCCAGAGGGGAAAGAAATTATTTGCCCAGATCTTCTGCATGTGCAAGTGATGGGAAAGGGTTTGTGTGGGGAGCATCACCTCTGTTTTGAAATCAAGYGGTTCCAGGAAGTTTTTGGGGTCTGGTATTGTACCAGTACCATCAGAGACTGCTGGTCCTGGCTTGCCTCACTCCTCCCTCCTCCACCTTTGTGAGATGTTGAAGGTGGGGTGGCTGACAGCAGAGAGAGGGAAAATCAAAGGGCTCTGCGAACTCCCCCTCCTTTTCCTCCTCTGATCCACATCCCTGTCAAAGGGAAGTGTGAGAAACGTGGATGGCRCCCAGAGGGGTTCTGAACTTCCTCCTTCATGAGCACGAGGTTTGATCTCCTTTGAGATAACAGCTGATAGGGGCACCCAAAATGAGTCACTCACAGGAGTTATTGAGATTCCCCATTGCCTCCTGTTTGGTCTGTGGGATATGAGGAGTCAGGGGATGGGGAAAGGGACTTCAGCCATCACTGCTGGGGTTCAGTGTTGCTCTTGAAATCTGCAGGAGGGCCTTGAGGTGTGTAATGCTCATGTGCAGGTCTCCACCAGCCTTACAAAGAGATCTCTGCCTTTTTTGCTGGGAGATGCCTTGGAAAGGGGGTGAAAGAAAGTTCATACCCTCCAGCTATAACTGCTGGATCCTTTCCCCCTTAGTGATGCTAATCTGGAGACTATGAACTCATTTTGCAAGCAGTTTTGCCTCAAAAAAAAAAAAAGGGGGGGGAGAGATCTGGAAATGTTCCCTCTGTCCTGGAGAAAATGACAGTTTGATGACATTAGGAACGCAGCATCTCAAATCCAGAAATATTTCCCTTTTCAGTTGGCCCTTGTTCAGTAGATTTCCATCTTTGCTGTGTCACACATGCATCCATTTTCAGTCAGTGGAAGGCAAAAGCACAAATCCCATCACAGGCAGCTGTCCTCCGTCCACATCTTCTGCTGCCTGGGAGCAGGAATTCATTTCTTCCTCCCTACTTAACCACAATTAATTAAGGATGCTAAGGAGGTTGTTACTTCCTAATATCATCTGGGAATGAATTTCCACATGTTGCATTATTCTCCAGAGTGGGCAGAGCTCCCCTGTGGCAGCAGAGTGGGGTGCAGCACTGCTGATCCCCAATTGCACCGTGTTTAATGTTTCACTGCAGGAGAGGTTGCAGGTGGCCCCTTACAGAAAGCTGCGTTTCATCCTTGGTTTTCAGATACCTCACAGTATCCTTTCCACTGGGAAATTAAGCAGACACTCTCCATATCCAGTGCAGCTGTTTCTGGTGTTAAATTAAACTGCTGCTRTTACAGCGAGCCGTGCTGGAGCTGAGTTGGTGTTGTTGCTTAATTGTTCATGGCCGTGGATGCCAGCCAAGAGGCAGCCCTGTGGTGGCAAACGCTGGAAATCTGACCTGGAAAACAGATGTTTGGGCCAAAGCCAAGGTGGTTTCAGGAAAGAGAGTGGGAGAGAAGCAGCAAACCAGTTATCTGTCTGATTTATAGGGCAGGGTAAAGAAATCCACCCCAGAGCAGAGTGCTCACATGAGGCTGGTACAGCAGTAAASTCTGGTTTTAGCGAGCTTGAGCCAGCCTTTGCAAGGCTGAGAAGGGCAGCTGTTGGTTTGCCAGTGCTGACTCTCAGTGTGCCAAACCCAGGTGCTTTGCAGCTGGTGGAGAATTCTCACCGGTTTGCTGGAGGCTGCAGAGCATCTCCTGCAATAAACTGGCTCATGTGAAGGCCCAGCACAAGTATTTTAGGTTTGGAACGTTGAAGGGATCCATTGAAATGTTCCTGGTTTGAGGAATCTGGTCAAAAACCAGATCTTGCAGTGGAGGTGCTTCACGTGAAGAGATCATCCCCAGGTGTTCCCACTGAAAGGAGGGAAATCTCACACTGGTGGTTCCAGCTCAGCATCTGAGGGTGCCAAATTCTCTCTGTTCCTCTCTCAGGAGCCCATGCCTGGCATGGGGGTGCAGATGCTGCAGACATCTGGGTCTTGCTGGGATCTATCCCTGTCTTCACACAACCTCAGGCTGCTTGAGCTTTGGAGTGAGCTCTTCCTGTCCCCTTCTCCTGTCCGAGCAGGGACACCAGGAGCTGCYCTGGATCATGCCCAGATGGCTTTGAATATTGAACATTTCAAAAGTGAAGATTCTACAATATCTCTGGAATATCTGATCAGGAAGTGCTTGATTGCACAGAGCCAAAATGAAGTGTTGCACTGGAGGGGAGGGAAGGAACATCCAGCATTAAGATTAATGCATTTAGCATTAATCAAAGGAAAGTTTTGAATGTCACTGCTCAGGGAGCTGATCCACAGACCTGAGCAGGTGTCTTGTAGCACATCCCAGAAGTGATTTTTGGAGCAGTGATAGGAGTATTCAGCAGGACAAGATGCTTTCACAGCTCTATTTATGTTGTGAATACATTGATTTAATTGAAGTGTGATGCATTTCAGCTCAAACATTTAATCCTGATTTTATTTCTTTAGTAGCTGAGTCAATAGTGTCACCACGTTTTATTACTGAGGAGCCATCAGAGGATCTTTGGATTCTTTTAGCAACACTCATGTTCTTAGATGCCCAACACACTGACTAATAATGTGACTGGCACTCTGAGCTTTTAAAGGTGAATTTGGAAAGTCCTGGCAAGGGAATGCTTAACCCCTTGCACTTCCTCCTGCTCCTGCTTGTGGAACAAGTTCCTAAAGCCAGAATTGTAGGAATTAGGGATTTGGAAGMGGATCATTATTTTCTCTTGCCCAGCAGTGTTTAGAACTGGTGGAGTGTGGTAGAGGCAGAGAGGACATTTCTGTTCACACACAGAGGTTCAATGAGGATGTTTTCCTGTTGGTTTTAGTCTTTGGCCATCTTCAGCTTTCCACACTGATACTACAGAATGTACAGCTCCTTGGATTTCTCTTCTGCTGCCAGAGACCCTTTGATTTGTTTTTCCTTTTGTCTTTAGACTTCATAGGTGTCTTGGGTTTTTTTTTTTTTTTTGAAACAAAGGAAAKGTCTAAGTARTAATAAATGTCTGCATTACGCAGAGAGGGAAAATGTATATACATATATTTCTCTCCACTGAAGAGCTTCTTCCCTTCTTAATTTGATCAGGTTTCTCTGCTCCTGACAGTTGAGGCGGAACTTTTAGCCTTTTCTTGCCATGGAGCACTCACAAACTGTCRGGGTTAACAGGTCTGAGATTAACTCTAGTAGTGGAAAAAGTCTTCCTTCTCACTGGCTCGTGCTTGGAAGAAGGAATCAGAGAATGTCTGGGTTGCAGTCTGAAGATGTTTATTTAAAAGCTTATTTCAAAAGTTTTCTCTGTCTTGCATGAGGTTCACAGGCAGCTGGAAAAGTAGAATCTCTTCTTCTTACAAYGAGACTTGGGCTTTTATAATCTAAACTACATTAACAATGTTTTTCTCTGAACACCAATAACTAAAACTTCTGTCATACAGTGAAATTGCACCTTCACCCAATCATAAAAAAGYATTACCTTTTGCAAAAGATGATGGGGAAGAAGAGCTATAAAAACGTGTTTTTAACACACTGACTTGCTTCCATCTTGGCTCCATTTTACTTATACAGCAAAATCTAAAAAACTTACTTTTTCACCTTGTGACCTAACAAAAATCACATCAGTCAAATTCTCGTGGCTTGTAAATCCCCATACAAAGTTTGTAGTGGTTTTCACGGGCTGAAATGAAAAGTGTTGGCATTTCTGACTCTGTGCTAAAACTTCAAACCCCTTGCTAGGGTCTCAGCCCATCCAGGACATCCAGAGGAACATTCTGGCACTCACTGTACGTCTCTGCAGTGCCACAGGTCTATCTGTGCTTGAAGATCTGTCTAAATGCAAGTGACTCTCCAAAGCTTCATCAAGCATTTGGCAAATATGAAATATCCTTCAGAGATGCTGCCCTCATCCTGAGGAGAACAGGATTGTCCTGATTGCCTATATCCACCCCCACCTGGTTGCTTTGCCTTTCCCACCAGCTTCTGGGAATTTGCAGAAGCCCTGATGTTTTCCTGGTTGAGGGCAATGCCACATACAGAGATCCATGACCTCTGTATTCCTAGAAAGACATGAGAAAKGGCATTTTTCTCTTTCTCTGCCCCATCCTCTCTTCCCCAGAAATGATGCTTTTCTTCTCTTCTAAGTGCAGTAYCCAAGACAGTCTGTGACTTCTTTTTTTTTCCTGAAAACTCAGCCTGGTTGTTGGCCAGCACACCCAGGAGCTCAAATGGGAATGAGAGTCTTCAGATGCTGTTTRTTGTATAAATTGGCCTGATGTAGAGTTGTGAATTTAGGGAAACCTTCTGGGAAGGCAAATTGTTTGTCAGAGAACACGGACAGTTGGCTTCWTCAGCCATCTGTGTCGGGAAATGCTGGAATGGGAGTGCTCAGTGCTTGTGAATACTCAGCCAGAAGATTTGGTGTTCCAGTCCCAGCAATAACTGCAGCTGTTTGTTTTATTAAACAGGAGGAAGGAGAAGATCCCATCAGCTCCAGGATACAAGTGGAACAACAACCTGCTGCAACCTGGCCATGTGCTGACAATAAGTTGTTCTGGGTTTTGTAGCAGCCCCAGACTTTTTTACGAGGGGCTGATGGAAACTCATCACGCCACTCTGCTGGGGAAGAGAGGAGACACTCAAGCAAAGGGCTACATCTTGGTTCCTCAAGTTTTCCTCTCTCCTTGATGGTCTTGCCTCCTATGTCCTTGAAGAGAGAGGCAGGTTTTGAAGTCAKCCTGGCCAAAGGAGCAGTTATTCCTTCAGCTGAGAAAAACCTTTCCATGTTGTCCACAGCAGGGATGAAAAGAGAAGCCCCTCTCAGAGACTGAGCTTGTCTGTCAGGAAAATACCATTTACAGGTAAGGAAATGCTATTCCCAGCAAAGAACCTGGAACATCTTTTGTGTGAGGCTGAGAAGCTTCCCTTCAGAGAGATCATTTTTATGTGTAAAATGCAGAAGAGACTTGGCTGCATCCCACACCACGAGTCATTCATCCTTTYGCTGTTGTGCTTGAACAATGTGTCATTGTCAGTATATTTGACAGATAACAGCTGGTGATAGCACTGATGCCTTTTAACTCTGGTGGTCCAAGACAGACATTTGCAGCTGAGTTCAAAGTGCCTCTTGCTCCCTGAGAGAAGCCAGGAATGACAAGCTCAGATGATGAGACAGAAGTTGGGTGGTAAATCCCAGTTTTGGGTCCAGATGGTACAATGATGGGCGCTAGTTACAGGAGTTAATAATTTCTGGTTTCACTAAATCTTCTCTCTGAAGGCTTTGAAAGACCTTGCAGAGAAAGTTTTGTAGTGTTTCAACCCAAAGGTTTTGCAGTGTTTCCTGGCACCTTGATTGTATTTGTTTCTGTTTTCAGCTGCTTAAAATAAATCCCGAGGCGCTGCTTTTTCTGGTGGGGTATTTTGTTTCACTGTCTATACAGTGTGGCTCACATGAGCTGAACTTTCTCTTTATAGCTTCCCTTGTGCATATGGTTCAGCACCCAGGAATGCCTGAGCTCCTTTCCATGSCATATATAAATAGTGCACATTTATTTCACAGTTTCATGTTCAGCTTGCAGGCTTCCAACAGTATTCCCAAACTTCTATTCCGATAGCATTCAGGTTCTTGACGTGACTCAACATAAATTACAGCAGAGGTTCATCCCAAGCCAAGAGAGCTCTGATTTGTGACTCCTTGTGCGTTGTCGTCCTCGCTCCCGACGGCCGGCGTGAAGTCATCAGCGCTCAGAGCTGCCCCTGTGGGGTTTTTTTTCCCAGCCCTGTGATGAGTCCAGCTCCGTGGTTAAGCCCACAGCTGAGTTTCAGGACCTTGGGCACGTCCAGCAGCGCTGGCTCAGTCAGTGGAAGGAAGTCAGAGAGGCTCCAGCTGGATGGATAACTAGCGGCCGGCGCCCCGCTGTCCGACGGAGATAAGGCGCTGCTGAAAACCAGGGCCGTTTTTAGACTCTCTCCCAAGTGTTGCCTGTTGTCTTTTGTTTGGCACAGGACTTGCCATGTCTCCCTTCCTGCGAATTGGCCTGTCCAACTACGACAGTGGCCCTTACCTGCCCTCCCAGGGGGAGGTGGTTAACCCCTACTGCGCCGTGATGGTGAAAGAAGCCGTGGAGTCCGGTGAGTGGGGAGGGGTGAGGTGTGGCTGGGGGGCTTTAATAAGTCTGTGCTTTTCTGTGCCGTTTCCTGTGCGTAGGTGGCATGCTGGTAAATCACAGAATGAGCCATAAAATAGGTTGGCTTGGTAGACACCTCAAAGATCATCCATTTCCAACCCCATTTTATGAAGGTTTGTGAAGCCCTTTGTCCCAGCACCGTGCGAGTTTGGGTTTGGCATGGTCTGCAAGGCAATATGATTTTAAGATGATGCCAAACAAATCTGTGTGRTCAGTTTGAGGATATTATCAGCTGCATTACAAGCCCCAGCATGTGACAGAGCAGATGAGCTGAGCTGTATTTGGTTTCACCCTTCCAGAAGCAGTTGCTGGTTTGTCAGTGGGACTCCAGGCAGGTGAAATCTGAGTGTGCTAAAATATTCTGGCAGGGCCATATTTGTTAATCACTTTCTGGGGGGTGGACTGACAGTGACCCAGCCACTTCCATAATTAAAAAAAAAAAAAGCAGGCACTCAAACAACCCAGTCTCTGCAGAGAGTGTTGATTTCTCTGTGTAATTGCAGTGCTGTGTAAAAGGTTTGAARATGAAACCTGCTGAGAAGCTGTTTGCTGTGTCTGGATCTATAAATTGTTGCACATTTATCCTGATTGAACAACACTGATGCGTCCTCCTTCTAAAAATATTTATTATATGTCTTACGCATGAAAATAGCTCAAGTGAAAGGATGTAAAGTTCTCCAGTTGTGCTTTTGAAGAATCATGAAGAGGAAGACCTTSAGTGTTAGGGAATTGCTCATACTGGCTGATATTTAGCTTAAATCTTTGATAGATTTCTAATTTGACTGCTATAATTCTTTGAAAAATAAAATCCACTCAGAAATCCCTATTTATTGAGAATCCCCATGACTGTAACCCCCAGAGGATGTTAAAGTAGTTTAAAAAAATTAGCATTTTACAATAGTTCAGGATTTCACTGGGGTTCATTTTTTGTTTAAGAGTCAGCATTTATCACATTGAACTTTGTCTTGACCTAAATGATATTTTAAATAATAATGGAAGATGTGGTGAATAGTAAATTCAAAAGGACAGAAAATACTGTGTGACAAGATATCCCCTAAGATCTCACTTTTATCAGAAAATACACTCTATTTTAGCTCTGTGCAGAGCTTGGCTGTTTGCTTTAATGAGGCTTTGGAAAGCCATAACTCAAAYTGAAATTTGTGTCAGTTCAAAAGTGAATAAAATCAATTGGTAAGAACAGACCTCTATTTATTTGTCTGACACAGAGCCTGAAAGTGTTTTCTGGTATCCAGCAAACACAAAAGTATTTTCTAAGGGATATAATTTTTGTGCTCCTAAGAGCCAATAATCATAATTATTATAATAATTATAGTTATTTTAATTATTACTGTATAATTATAATTATTTTAATTATTATAATAATAAATCCTCTACCAAAAAGAAATAAAAAATTGTGTTTGAGGGAACTTTTCTCCATTAGTGAGGTCTGAATGTAGGGGAAGTGGCTTTCTACTATTAGGAGGATTCTGTCAGAGGGGATGTAATTTCATCTGGTGATGGCTCAGGGCATGGTGGGACAGCCAGAGGGACTCATCTCATCAGTGAACTCCTGGGATTCACCTTCATGCCTAAAGAGGYAAACTGGAGCAGAGGCTGGACAGAGTTAAAGGAATAAAGTAGATATTTATTAAAAAGCCCTTTAAGGATACACCTTGGGCAGTGCAAGAGCCTGGCCAGGGCTGCACCCAAGGTGGACCCARAATGGTCACAAAATGGATGACCAGTCATGAGTTTTCACACTTTCATACATTTTGGTATATTTGCATATTGGGGTTTAATTATCCAATTACAGCTCCAGGTTAGGAAGTCCCATCCTCCCAGGTTGCTCTCCTCAATTCCCCATTGTTTGCACTTTTTGGGCCTGAAGCTGCAAGGGTGTCCTTGGTTCTGGGGCTGGRAAAGGATTGTTTAGTCTGACTGAGCTGCAATGAGAACTTGCTAGCACTTTATATGAAGTTCAGAGTCACACACTAAGGCAGTTCAGAATCTGGAAAATGTGAAAGCTTAGACTTAAGGCATTCACCTCAGACTCCCCTCCTGGGGTGGGCTGGAGCACCCATGGGAGGTGTTAACGTGCTGCTGCTGGAGGGTGCTGAAATGTGTGCATGGCCAACTTTATCTTAAGGGGACTGAGAAAAGTGAGGCCAGCATGGAATCCATCCACCCTGGAATTCCCAGATACTGGTGTGTGAGCCGTCCCAGCCTGAGGGACACATCCATGAAGAGTGTGGTGAATCACACCCTGGAAAAGCCCCGTGCTCTCCCCTGGCCACTCAGAGGTCCATGTGTGACGTGCAGGGAGATGAGCCTGACTCTGAATGCCAGGAATGCTCTCAGCGTGACCATCCCAAGGAGCTGTCATGCTCTGACAAGCTTCAGGAAGGCAAAAGGTCTCCAGACAAACATTAACTAAATATATTTGAGGTGGAATCATGGAATCAGTAAGATTGGGAAAGACCTCCAAGAATGTCAAGTCCAGCTGTTAATCCAACACTGCCRGTTCCACCACTAAACTGTGTCTTATCCCTTCTTCRTGATTATTTTTCTTTCGGTCATAATTTGCTCTCCAGCTCCCTGGTTTGACAAAGCACTTGCTACTCAGTTGTAATGGGATTAAAAAATGCAAATTTTGGCTGAAATTTTGGCATGACCGAGGAGTAGGAGTGGACCATCTGCACAGCTGGTGAGAGATGCAAATCATCCTGACAAGCCTTGTGCTCTGACACTTGGCCATGAAGAAGTTTTTCAGGGCAGAAATGATTGCTGAGCAAGGAAAGACATTGCCTAAGTGTTCAAATCCAGGCTGGGCAGGGCTTGGAGCACCCTGGGATAGTGGAAGTTGTCCCTGCCCATGGCAGGGGGATGGAACTGGATGGTTTTTAAGGTCCCTTCCAACCCAARCCATTCTGTGGGTCTATGTTTAGCATGYGGGGTTTTCTGGTTTTGGTTTTGGTTGGTTGGTTGGGTTTTTACAAACAGAAAAGTGGTGGATGATAAATGTGTTTGGTTTCCAAAAACAGGCAGTTTGACTTTGGGATCATGCCAAAGGCTGTCCCTTGTCAACCAGCCATMATGAAAAGGCCATTGGGACRGAGGTCCCCAGGGATCTGGGAGTGRTGAACATCCTCTGTGGCCACAGGGATGTCACAGCAAGGCCACAGTGAGGAATTTCAGAAGTTCTAGATAGATCTTGGGCATCCTTTTACATTTTTCCACTTGCTTATTTTGTATAAGTCACATTATAATTCTGTCTCAAAAAAGCCCACAAAAAAGCAAAAAACCCCCAAAAAAACAAAAACAAAAAAACCCATGCCTCCATACAGTTGGAGGTGTTACAGCAATTTATAATTGACAAAACCTTTCAGAAATTAGATGTGCCTCTGAGATATAAAAAGAGCCTGCCCTTTAAAAGTGGCTTCTGCCTTGACAAGCCACCTGGCCGGGTGCCATTTTGCCACCTGCCTTGGTGACATTTGCTTCATGAAGGATCCTACTCTGTGTTTGAACTCAGGAAAAGTGCTCCCAGCTACWCTGGGAGCTGCTCCCCAGGAAAGACAGTTGCTATTCCATTTTTTTCAGGAGCCCAGGGTTGGATTAATCCCTGGCAGAATTCCACAGCCGTCAGCGGGGACGCGCCAGGGGTGGCTTGTCTGATCCCATACATCGGGCAGCTCATTCACATTCCAGGGTTTGTTTGTTTAAGCCTGGTGTCCTGGAGTGCAACACAAATGAAAGCACTTGTTTTGCAACTGCTGCGTTTCACATCTGTGGCTTTTTTCACTGATGCAGCAAAGAAATAATGGCCCTTCACTGAGATTTCTGTTTTCCGGGATGCTGGGAAGTTTATGTCTCRTTTTTGTCTCTGTTTTTGTGGATTAATCCTCTCATATGTCACCTTCCAGGCTATCAGCTGCTTGTTCTTTTCCATCTGGGATTATTGGAAATAGGAATCAGGGTCTTTAGACAGGGGTCACAGGTCTGCTGCTTTTTTTTTCTCTTATTCCTTCAGCCTCAGCATTTGATGGKTGAACGTTTGCAGAGGGTAACTGTGATATAGAATTTACCTTGAGTAAAGCATCCAAGACTTTTACAGGGCTGTATAAAGCAAAACTGGCTCTGTGAGGTAAATAAATCTGGCTGAGACACTTTTCAGAGAGATCCAGTTGCAGAGAAGTCTCTGCAAACCCCAGATATCAATTCTTTTTATCCATCACCATATTAAGGTGCTGTGAAGGAAGAGGATTTACAGCATTAGGGAAAGTTTGCTTTGTTGAAAACTCTACATCTCTGTGGGATGGTTACAGGTCTGCAGGACAGTTCATGTTTTAACATCCCTTAGTTGAATACTGGGCTGGACACTAATCCCCAAATGCACCCAGCTTTTGGGGGGTTTGAAGCAAACCTGTCTCATTTTGCAGTGCCTTGGGACAGGTGATAAACAAGGCAGTTGTCTGGGATGGGATTCACCTGATCAGAAGTGGGTATTTATGTTGTTGGAGTCAGCATTAGAGATCTCCTCAACAAAACTGATGGATTCAAGGGTGAAAATTACCTTTTTTAGGGTAGGTGTCTGAATTTGGTCTCATGAATTGCCCTCACTGCATGGATTTGCCTTTTCCCTCTTGACAGAGAATGGCCAAGTGTACGTGCAGAAGAAGCCCACCATGTACCCCCCCTGGAACAGCACTTTTGATGCTCACATCAACAACGGCCGGGTCATGCACATCGTGGTCAAGGACAAAAGTGCTGAAATGGTCTCAGAGACCACAGTGGAGCTCAAGGTGCTGGCAGAGAGGTGCAAAAAGAGCAATGGGAAGACGGAGATATGGGTGAGCATCGCTCTCTTCTCCTGCAGGATGTGCTGGGGAGCTGCTGCAGGGTAAGGGGATGTGTCCTTGTGTCCCTGCCAGGCTGTGGCTGTCACCAGCAGCACAGCAGGGACTGGCTGGAAGAATGTTTTGAGGCTGCTTGGGTGTGACTTGAGGGAGAGACTTGTCAGAAGAGAAGAGCTTGGCACTTTTTATTTTAATTGAAACCTGCCCTGTGCTAGTGAGGACCCTGCTTTAGGTGAGCTGTGTCCATGCATTAATCTTTGCTGAGGAAACCCACTGGGGAAAAAAAATGCTAGTATGACTGGCTGAACATGAGTTATTTTATGTTCTCCGGGGAAACAGCTTTAAAAACTTTATCTGATATCAAGTAGCTGATTCACAGCTGCCTGAGTTCGGAGTTTTGTCAGARCAGCTCCTTAAAAATCACTGAAATTAGGGTGGCATGAATTTGTGAGGTCTTCACAAGAATGCTGAATGTAAGGTTGTGTTCCCTGGTCCAAGCAAGAAAGATCTTGGCAGAAGTCTTTCAAATGTAGCATCCAGATTATACATAGTCCAGGGGATTCAGATTTCCAAAGGCACTTATGGATGATGAGTCAGTAGGTGGGAATTGCCCAACCCAGTGAGAAGACCCCAAAAAAGGCCCAAATAAGCTTGTAGCATCCCTCAGGTTAACTGTGAAGAAGTTAGACTTGCAGAACTGAGTGCCTAAAAGATTTCAGCCTCACCTGAAGCTGGCTGGGTTTTTTGAACTGCTCCCGCTTTCCCCTTGCAGGATCCACTGGGAGCAAATTTTCTCTRTAAATAGTGCTGGTCCTAACTTGGTGTCTAAAAAGCTGCCTACATCTTCTGTGGTTTAATCACATTCATTTCTCTTGTCATGCTGCTCTGAGTGTTTGATAGGCGGTGATCAACCCTCCTCTCCCTGCAGTTGCTCCTACCCTGCCTTGTTGCCTCACATGGGCATGAGCAACCTGAAAATTAGCATTCATTGCTATTCATCAGTTCCCACTGGGAAAAGGAGATCGCTTAAAAGTCATCTGAAATGATTTTTCCTTCTTTGAATGACTGTTTAATGGACTTCTTTTCTTGTTTTTCACTTCTCTCAACCAGCTAGAACTCAAGCCTCAAGGGCGAATGCTGATGAATGCAAGATACTTCCTGGAAATAAGTGGCAAGTGATTCTGTTTGTTAATTTATAGCTGTGATTTCTGGGCTGTGGGGCAGACGTGGTGTCTTCACCAAAWGCAGTGCCTGTGTTATTACTGACTGATCCATAACAGCAAACAGAACTGTTTGAAACAGAAACTCCAGAAAAGYMATTTTTATTGCGCGGGGAATATTCTGCYGTGATTTGYAAGGCAGATTTTTTTGGCTGGTTTACCACTAAATGGCAGAGATTCCCATTATGCTAAACAGGACASAGCAGTTACATAAGGAGCCAGCTCCCTCTGAAATCATTCTGCTTTTACACRGAGGGGCTGGAGCGTGTCCAGAGAAGGGAAGGGAGCTGGGGAAGGGTCTGGAGCTCCAGGAGAGGCTGAGGGAGCTGGGAAAGGGGCTCAGCCTGGAGAAAAGGAGGCTCAGGGGGGACCTGGTGTCTCTGCACAACTCCCTGACAGGAGGGGACAGCCAGGGGGGTCAGGATCTGCTGCCAGGGAACAGGGACAGAAGGAGAGGGAACAGCCTCAGGCTGGGCCAGGGGAGGCTCAGGTTGGATATTGGGAAAATGTCTTATCAAAAGGGCTGCATTCTGCTTTGTTGAAAGCAAATGGGTTTAATTCAAATGCTTGGTCTTATTCTCCCAGCTTTGTTGCCAAAGTTCTCATATCCTCAGGTAGAGTGAAGCTGTGAGGTGCAGATATCTTGAAGGCTCTTCCATTTGTAGAAACAGGGAAGCGCTGAAAGCAGCCATGGCCATGCTGATATTTTCTCAACCATCCCTACCTTTAATATAGATTGGACTGCTCTTTGTGTGTTTTAAAGTGTTAGAAAATGCAAGTCCTGCTGCTATTACAAATATCAAGATCAGCATCAGATCACACAGGGGGCCAGTTCCCACAGGTTACCTGTGTGACTCACTGGGCAACGCAGGAGTAAAACAAAGCAGAGATTGATTTCCTGTGTGAATGTCAGATTTGTAGGCACAAGCACGTGTAGAAGTGCACCTRAAGTCAGAATTGCTTTGTTTGCTGTCCCAAAAGGTTTATATATAACAGCAAGAGCACAGCAAACAGCAAARCAAGTGTTGGCATGGAAAAAATAACAAGAAGAATATTCTAGGGACATAAATATCTGCTTACTGACACATGTATATGCACACAGAAGGATTCTGTTAAATACCTATATATATATACATATATATATATACACATGTGTGTTTGTCTCCATATCTCAGTAATTATTAATTTTTATGTAATTTCATCCTTTTTAGGGTGTGCTTCTTTAGTGCCATACAGAGTTAGAGTTTTATGTTTAAATTACCACTCCTTGGGAAATTTTTGTTCAGTTTCACAAGCAGCATTATGAATARTCAAGGGAGCTCAGACTCTCAAGTCTAAAGTCATTTTAGTGTAAGGATGGTGGATAAAAAACCATCCAAATGAGACTTTTGTGGGTTTCATAAAATGATATTTCTTTGAGTATTCATTACCATGAGTGAATCATCAGCTTCAGTCACACAGTATTTGGGCAACTGCATTTTCTCAAGGCACCTGATCAGGACAGGGTGTACTTAAATTACTTAAATATCTTTCCTCTCCTCCCAGATGCAAAGGACCTGGCTGACTGCGAGACTGAAGGCTTCTTCTCCTTGCACCAGCGCAGGGGAGCCATCAAACAGGCCAAAATCCACAATGTCAAGTGTCACGAGTTCATAGCCACCTTCTTTCCACAGCCCACCTTCTGCTCAGTGTGCCACGAGTTTGTGTGGTAAATGGAAAAGGATCTGTGCTTCTTCTGCTTTTAACCCTAGGAGCCAGTTCTGGTGTCAGTGGGGCACTTGGGAGCGTGGTTTAGTGTTGGGTGTGGCAGGTSTGGGTTAATCTGGATTAACTGGAGATCCAGATCTGGGCTGGATGATTTTAAAGGACTTTTCCAACGTAAAAGATTCCATGRTTCCCTGATGAATATTTGTAAGACCCTTGGCATCTTACATGTAGAGGTATTGCATCACTTTAAGGATGTGGTTTGCAGTTGTTATTCCAACTGTGAAAAGTCCCCTCACTTTTTAATTTATTGTTTATAAATATTTTTGGGTTTGGCGAAATGCAGAGGCATTTCTCATTGGTCCAGTCAGCTGTTTGGATATCATGAAATTCAGGATGGGAATGTGTGCTGAAAAGGCTGTGAGAACCACAGAGAATCACTCCACCATTAGATTGAATGAAGATAATGGAATTAAATAATCCCTACTAAGAGTGATGAAAAGCAAAGCAATTTTATTCTCCTTTGATAATTATTGCTCTCCTTTCTTCTACTGAGGCTTTCAGACAACTCAGAATTAACCACTGCTCTGTTC
>CADDXX010000280.1:918454-956664 GCA_902810485.1 Alauda arvensis
TTGCAGATGAGGTGAATAATTTTTAAAAGTACCAATGTTTCCCCACTGAGCATTAAGGGATGTAAGCCAAGGTATGTCAGTGAGGCACAAGCAGTACTTTGGTCAAGGCCAGGGATGAAATGACCCAATTCCCTCTGAATTGCAGTTACTAGGTATCAAAATTTGGGTTTGTGTGCCTGATAGGCAGCTTCTGCTTGGCAGTCAAACCCAAGGGTAAGAGGGCAGGAGACAAACCAACTTCTGTGGTGCACCTTCGGCGGAGCTGAGGTGGAAATGAGGAGTGGGATTTTCAGCCTGGCTTTTGTCTTGCAGTTCCACAAGGAGAGGTTCAAGATCGACATGCCCCACCGCTTCAAAGTCTACAACTACAAGAGCCCCACCTTCTGTGAGCACTGTGGCACCCTCCTCTGGGGCCTGGCACGGCAGGGGCTGAAGTGTGACGGTGAGTCCCTGGTGAGGGTGGCACCAGCTGAGCATGGGAGGGGTCCTTGGCTTTGGAGGGTGGCAGTCTGAAAATCCAAACCTCATTYATCRCCCTTCTCTGCAAAACCAGTGTGAGGTGGCACCCAGGGGGGTGAAGGAGTGGTCTACAGGACTGTCCTTCAAGGAGGATCCTTCTTCMAGAATGAGGACAACTGTCCRTGTACTGAGATATTTAATCCAGAAGGATGARTTGCTTCCCAAAGAGACAAAGAACATCACAGTGAMACTGTTGATCTTCCCAAATCACCCCCAGTATTAACKTGCAAGCTCTGTTTCCACTATCAGACCCAAGACATTTCACTCTCTTCATAATCCTAAACCAATGGGAGGATCCTCTTCTRTGATTACCTCAGTTTATCCCTGAGMTAATGGCWTGTAGTTTTAGTAGCCTGTACCTGCAAAGGCTGATGGRCGTRGAAATGCAACCTCTGGCCAGAAGAAAATACAAAAACAGTCTCCACAGGGAACCAAAAAACTGCCTGAGTGACATCTCAAGAACTGTTTAGGTGGCTGATCTCTGCCAACAGCAGCACTTGCTCCTGCTCAGCCCTTTAGAGCCTTCATTGTCCTGACTCCTCGTGTTCTTTCTTTCAGAATGYGGCATGAACGTCCACCACAAGTGCCAGACAAAAGTAGCAAACCTTTGTGGAGTGAACCAGAAGCGGATGGCTGAAGCCCTGGCAATGATAGAGAGCACTCAGCAGGTAAATTGTTTAAGCACTTTTGGATGCTCTTCTCATAAGCCAAAGACCTCTTCCAGCTCTTGGCTTTTGTGAGTCACACTCAGGCAGTCACAGTGTTGCTCACAAACTCGGCACGTGACTTTTGGCTCAGAAATTTGGTGTTTTCTGTGCCCCAGGCTCGCTGCCAGCGTGACAGTGAACAGATCTCCAGGGATGGGCCTCTGGAAATCGGCTTCCCTGTTCCTGTGAAGGATGTGACACCACTTCAGGCCTTGCCAGCATCTACAGTAGGAAAAAAAGGTAATTCCTCCTGGTGATAATGGGGCAGCAGCTTTGTTGTTTGGTCAGTACATGGTTAGTTGGAGGTGACACAAGTGGGGAATTTATTACCAAACTCTAAACAGGATATTTGGAATCCTTCTGATCACCCTGGGCAATTTTCTTTCTGATTTCATATTTTWGGGTGGAGGTTGACTTCTGGTAGCTTTGAAAACCACTGATAGACCTCCACTCACCCAGGAGCTGATCTAGGTGTCACAGCCCTCTATGCTACAAGACGTTTAGGAGGGTACATGAGAGACTGTGCCCTTTGGACCCCAAGGAGAAATAAATGATATCCCCATCTGTGGTTATTTTTGTTCTGTTCTRTAAGTAGAACTGGCTATGCTGGTGTGAAACAGYAAAGCCTCAGGTGGTTTCACATCTGGGTCTGTTTGTCTGCTGAGTAGTGTTCAGTGTTTTAGAACARTTACAGCAATGGGATAAATCCAGTGAGGGACAAAATCTCTTATAAGCTCTCATAAATCCAGGTTAGTGGAGTACTGAGAAGATTCTGGGTGATTCCACTCCAGGCCATGGAATGGTCGATCTGGAATGCTTCACATCCAGAGYAGGAACAGAGTATGCAAATCCCATGCCACCTTTTCATCTAGGTTTGTCTAGGGTTTTGAAAAGACCTTGAAAAARAAATGGAACCACATTGTTATGGCAAGCAGCAAGAAGGATTGGAGAAGACAGGTGGCCAGAAATTAAGGATTTGGTGCCACAAAGCAGAAAGACAGATGAAGGAGTTTGTAAATTTAAAAAAAAAAAGCTGCTGAAGARGATGCAGTTTCCACTGGAGTAAAGTTTCCTCTGGAGAGAAAGCGGTGTGGGAGCAGAAGCCAATCTACTTAGAGATGGCCACCACACTTCCATTTATTTGAAATACCCTTTTAAACSTCTAAGCAGAATACCTGGGAGTGTCCTGGGGGTTTTCTGCTCCTGTCCAGGGGTTTATTTGAGTGCTTTGATGTGTGTTGCAGAGCCACAAGGCATCTCCTGGGAGACTCCAGTGGAGGGCACAGTGAAGGGGGAGTCTCTGATAGAGTCAGACTTGGGAGAACAGTCCCAGGARCAGCAGGAGCACCAAGTGCAGTTAAAACTGACCATTGAAGATTTTGTCCTGCACAAGTTGCTGGGGAAGGGCAGTTTTGGCAAGGTAAGCATCGGGACTGGGACACCACTGTGTGCATTTTAAGTTGCTTTGTGTGGCACTAAATAACATCTGGTTTGAAGGGACACTCAGGAAAAAACACGAAATCATTTGGGTTGGAAAAGACCTCTAAGGTTATTGCATCCAACTGCTAACCCAGCACTGCCAGGTCCACCACTAAACTGTGTCCCCAAGTGCCACATCCACGTGTTTTTTGAACACTTTCAGGGATGGTGACTGCACCACTTCCCTGGGCAGCCCCCTCCAATGCCTGACCATGCTTCCAGTGAAGAATTTTTTTCTAATATCCCATCTCAACCTCCCCTGGAACAAGTTGAGGCCATTCCCTCTCCTCCTGTCCCTGTTCCCTGGCAGCAGAGCCCCAGGGCTGTCCCCTCCTGTCAGGGAGTTGTGCAGAGCCACAAGGGCCCTCCTGAGCCTCCTTTTTTCCAGGCTGAGCCCCTTTCCCAGCTCCCTCAGCCTCTCCTGGTGCTCCAGCTCCTTCCCCAGTTCCATTCCCTTCCCTGGACACACTCCAGCCCCTCAGTGTCTTTCTTGTAGTGATGGACCCAAAACCAAACACAGGATTTGAGGTGTGGCCTGACCAGYGCCCAGTACAGGTCAGTGCCCTGGCCCTGCTGCCACACCAGGGCTGATAAATCTCCAAGTGTTCAGAGAATTCTTGCTCTGGCATGGCTGAATCCTGAAGTCCATCCTCTCTTCACTCTGACCTTCTCCCTGTCCCATCAGTTGCTCTCTCATGACTGCCCATGACAGGACAGGAATGGCCCAGGCAGGGCTTCARCTTCCCCTTCTGGGCAGGTTGGTGGATCCTGGATATCCCCAGAGGGCTGGTGGGAAAGGTCTCTGTGCTGTCCCTCTGCACAGGGTGGTTGGAAACATGAGCTGAGGAGCTGAGTGTGGATCACCTCTGCTCTCCAGAGCTCTTTCCCAGCTCTGATCCGTGCTGGAGCCCAAAGCAAATTTTGCAACAGCCAAGAATTTGTGCTTTTGAAACAAGAACCACCTGTTTTCAGTGGATTCATTAATCCTGATGAATTGTGGATTGTTTTCCCCTGGGAGGGGACTCATGTTAYTCAGTGCCAGCACAAAGCTGCAAGAAGCAATTTCAGTGGGACTCCTCATTGTATTTTCACAGCAAGTAAGGAGGAGTGTGGATCACATTGCTCATGTCCCACATCTTTCCAAGGGGGAAGCTGTGCCTTGACAAAGGGCTGCTTTTTGCCTGCTAAATGATCTGGAGCAATTGCTGCAGGCAGTTCTTCAACTGGTGAAATATTTCCTGKGTYGGCCTTTCATACTTGAAAGTRATAGAATCCTGGAATGGTTTGGGTTGAAAGGGACCTTGMAGACCATCTAGTTCCAACTCAATGGGAAATTTTCCACTAGAAAGTGTTGTGTCATGTCYACAGTTTGCATGAGAACCAGAGATGAGGCACCTCACAGCTAAACCAGAATATCCCAAACCCACATTCCAGAAATCAAGACCTAACCTGAAATCAAGAGTGTGGATATAACAGAAACATTTTTATTGGAAGGAAAGGATCTCTGGAGGTCTTCTAATCTAAACCATTCCTCAAGACAGGTCTAATGAGATGAGGTTGCTCGGGTGTTCCATCTATTCAAGTCTTGAATGCCTCCACTGAAGCACATTCTGTACCTTGTTTTAGCCCTCATGCTGACATGGACTCTCCAAAYCTGCAAGCTTCTTCATCACTGTGAAATGCACACTGTGGGTGTGGAGAGGATGGGCCGTTTCATGCCTTTCTGCAACAAAAACTCACCCACAAGTTTCCTGTGTTGGTGTCTCTCCTGGTGCCCTCATTTGCTTGGAGCRAGATTCACTTCCCCCTCGAGGGGACAGGGTGTGCAGATCTCAGTGCCCCAGGGGTCTCTCCAGCTCTGCAGGACCCTGGGAGGTTGAGGGGCAGATCCATGAGGGAATCTCCCACCACCACCACCTCTGCATGTGGTCTGGCATTGCCTGCCTGCTCCTTGGAAGTCACAGCTCAGGTCACAAATGCAGCACATTGCCCAGGAGAGCAGTGCCCAGCACAGACACCAGGGTAAAAAGGGTGCCTGCAGCATCTGCACTGTGAGCATTTCTGGTCATTCAGTGCAGAGAGAGAGGGAGGCTCTAGGCTCTGCTCTCTGTCTGGTGCTACAAAGTGAAATGCAGCAGTRGCCAAAAGGGTAAATAAAAACTTTTGTCAGGGCTAAAAACATGTCCGAGCTTACTCAGTAAATAGCGTCTGGTAGAGAACTTCAAAGACCTCTCTGATGAATCTTACACATTTTTTCAGTCTATAGAAACAAGGTCAGCAGGCTGCCAGTGTGAAGATCAGGACTGTCACTGCCTTCCAGCAGAGACTTCTTTGCTCTGTGGTCTCTAGAAAACCCTTCTCTGCTGCTCTGGGTCTCATTTTCCCTGCCTGTTAAATTAGACAGAGGTTGTAACTCCTCTGGGATGTGTTTTCCCATTCTCAGAGAAGAGCTCCTGCAAAAGCAGGGGGGACCCAGTCTTTGTGCTCAGACCTGGAAACTGGGAGGAAGGAGAGAAAGGCATCTGATGTAAAACCAGTCTAACTCCTGGTGGACGTCGTGTTCCACCTGCTGAAGAACTGGTGCGGGGTATTTGCATTTCAAATGCTGACAAAGCAATATTCTGTGTTTTATTTGAAGTCAGAAAACAGGAAATGTATCTCAGGAGCATTTGCATGAAGATGGTTTCTGCTGTCAGAGGTGTTTGGCTCTCTGGCATGTCCTGTCCATCCAGGCTTGTAGGACCCTGCTCCTGTAATTGCCAAAAATTTCTCATCCTTCTCCAGGGCTCATATTCATTAAACTGTTCTGGGTGTGGGGAGCAAACTCAAAGTCTTTAACAGCAGAATGGGTCCTTAAGCATCACGGTTTTTGAGGTGTACCCCAGTGAATTCCCAGGAGCTCAGCCCCCACCCTCACATGGCAGTTTTGAGAGGAGATAATCCCTCTTTTTGAGCAGCTGTTTCCATTCCAGGTGTTCCTGGCCGAGCTGAAGAGCACAGACCAGTATTTTGCTGTGAARGCCCTCAAGAAGGACGTGGTGCTGATGGACGATGACGTTGAGTGTACGATGGTGGAGAAGAGAGTCCTGTCCTTGGCTTGGGAGCACCCATTCCTCACTCATGTCTTCTGCACCTTCCAGACCAAGGTAAGACAAGGATCTGCCACTTTTCTTCCACAGGCTGAGAATGCTTTACTGAACCACAAATACTTGGTGAAGGGCTTCAGCCTGCTGGGGTCCATGAAATGGTGCTGAGGGAAGAGATCTTCAGATTAAGCACTCAGGAAATGGCTTCAGGAATTTAACCTACTTTCCCCCATCARTCTGGGGATGGGATGGTGTATTTGAGGATTAGGGCATACAAGACTCATGGAGGTAAAATCTGCTGTTAAAATCTGCATCCTGGTACCCTGGGCCGAGGATGTGCAAAGGCTGCACCCACAGCCAGGGTAAGGATGTGCCCACGCTGCCAGAGGTTATCTGAACCTCTTGGACCATGAAGCATTGTGCTGCAGCTAGCCTGGATCAAAGCCAGCTCAAGAAACCCTGGTTGTGGAGGTGGAACATGCTGTCATTCACTTCTTTGCCCCCAGCTGCTGTTAAATGGCATCAGACACTGGTGGTTCTGCAGTTCAGAGGGGCAGCACAGAGCACCACCTGAAATCTCGCTCGTGACTCCAAACCAGAACTGAAGTGRCATTGAAGTAATGCTCATATTTTCATGGCCCTTCATGCCAACAACCACCAACTGCTTAGCTCCCCACAGCCACAACCAACAGCCTTAACACCAAAGCTCACACAAGGCACAGAAAGAAACAATGGAAGTTGGAGAGTTTGTCTCCTCTGTCCAACCTACCCAAACCATTCTTGAGAGATGACTGACATCCCTTAGCTCAAATTCAGAGCAGCACTGTCTCATGGCTRCTGGTTCAGGGTTTTACTTGGATGCTCCCAAGTCCCTGCTCAGCCCCAGGAYTTAGTGGCACAAGGCACTGCTCAGTGTAAGGTTAGGACCTGCTCAGAGGGAGGTTCTTCTGCAGGGTCAGGAGGAGCACACTCTGTGGTACATCCCAGTTATCTGTGGGATGTGACACCGGTTCAAAGACAGGTTAAATTTGTAACAGGGGACATCTGGGAACTGCTGTGGGTGAACTGACACTGAGCCCAGGCTTTCATGTTTAACCCCAGTGGGGATAATGTGTCCYGGGAATGGATCCTTGCCTGGTAAGGAAAGGAATTAACTTCCTAATTGAGGAGGGGGGGGCTAGTTTTCAGAGGAAATATCAATGCCACAACTCCAAAAGGAAAGAAGATCAAGATTTAATTGAAGAGATAAAACATTGACAACAGTCACAGCTCTGGGAGGGAGCTTTTACTCCAGGGAATGCTGCCTGGATCTCCAGAGGGATGCTGACTGAGGCCAGCAGCAGAACCACATTGTCTGTGCTTCAGCCTGGTCTGGAAGGTTCAGGGTGATAGAGCAGGGACAGTCTGCAGCTCTGCTGTCAGGCAGTGCAAGTGCCCCCATCCCTCATGAGACCACAGCAAAAAGAGACCAGAAGGAATCCTGTCAGGATCCAGGTGGGATTTACTGTCTGTTTAAGGGGGTGCTTCCAGCCATGGAAAACCTGAAGGATGAAAAAGCCACGAGTGCCTGAAAAATTCATGGGTGCCATTCATCTCGAAAAGCCAGATGATTTTTTTTCTACACTTCTGGGCAGAATTGCCCTCCTGTCATGGACAAAGAATCTCCATCCATCTCATCCCAAGCCATCACTGCCACTTTAAAGCTCTGTGATCTCCCCATTTTGGCTTCACAGAGAAGCTGGAATGGGGCTGCCCAGGCCAAAGCTGCTCTGGGCTCTGATGGATTTTCAGCTCCTGTTTTTTCTCCTCTGACCTTCACAAGCCAGCAGCAATCACTCAGTGCAGGAAAGTCACCCAGAGCAGGGGAGCTGTGACAGCCTTGGATGGTCTTCCATGGCTCAAAGGACAGTGTGGTTGTCAGAAGGTCTTTTATGGCAATCATTTGAGGATCATGGAATGGTTTGGGTTGGAAGGGACTTTAAAGATCACCTATTTCCAACCCTCCTGCCATGGGCAGAAACCACAGCACCACTGTGTAGAGCCCCTCTATGGATTTTAATATTGAAAATAYGACTTTTGTTTTTTGTTTCTTGAAGTTACACTGGACTAGAGAAGTAGTTTCAAACAGAAACTCATGTGCCAATCTGAATTGGCACTGAACTGATTCTGAATCCCTCCTGCCTTGGCTTACCTGAGCTGCTCCAGGTGCYGAGTGTCTCTGCAAAGGACAGTAAAAACAGGAATATTCCTATGCCAAGASAAGGACCTCAATAGTCCACATATTTCCAGAAGGGGGGGAAAAAGTCCTTTAATCTGTTGACAGCTCTGGGATGAGTTTCTTCCTCACCTTCACCCAGGTAGTGAGTGAATACTCAGTTCTATAAAGCTGGATTGCTCTCCAGACAGGTTTCAGATGGCACCAGCACTTAATGCCCCTCTCTATTCCAGTGGTGTCTGAATGATCAGTGCTTTCAAAACTCAGAATGCTTTTCTTGTTTTATTGCATGAGAATAAATGCAAGCCCATAGTGTTTGGGGGTTTTTGTCCAATCTCTTTTTGGGATTTTTCTGTTTTATTTTACTGCAGTCGTCTTTGTATCCAGATATTCAGCTGACATAATTATATAGTGAGAATTTTAGCAATAAGCTCAGAGAGCTATTCTGCTATTCTGCTGTATTAGATTTAAAGGGATGCTGTTATGTTAAAGAGGAAAAACATGTTGATAATTCTGTGAAATCCCAAAATCAGTAATGCCAAAACAATGACTAGCATCCCAGAGCTTAYGTTTTATTCTTTTTTGCATTTCACTGAGCTTCTGCAATACAAAATAGGCTTTCCCTTTTTGAAAGTCKCTTTTATTTCTGTTTCTTTACTTCATTGACCAAGTTTTATTARCACCCTTTACCTAAATGCAAATTCAGTCTTGAGGCATTTTGACTTGCAGCACAAAATAGCAACAGAGAAGACTCARCCCAAAAGAGAAGTAATCGTTACTGCAGTTCAAAAGAAAATATTACAGAAACGTTTATTTTCTGCTTTATTGTTGTATGATTTGTTTTCTCCTGGTGGTGAGCCTTTTTCACAGGCTCTGTTACCTTTGTGTGCTGAAAAATCTCTTACACTGGCAGGAAGGAGAAAAGAATCATAAAATGGGAGTGTGGTCCTAATTTTAAAATTCTTAGGCTCTGTTTTCTGTGAGTATTTTCAGATTTCTCATTAAAATATCTCCTCAGAGGTTACTCCAGTTCCCGAAATTATTTTTTGTTTCCAAGCATGATTTAAGTTTTCTCTCTCTGCCTGGCTGTTGAGGACCAGGCCTGATTTCTTTGCCCTGCATCAGAGCATGGGGTGGGCATTTCACACCTTTTGGATGTTCAGCTCCACTGCCTGGTTGTGCCATGGACCTCCTGGACAGCTCTAGCTCCATCCTCCAATTTTTTATTTTTTTTTTTTGGAGTAATACATCAGCTTGGAAACATCTCATAGTATTTTGAGTGCTTTGAGCTTGGAAAAAATCT
This sequence comes from Alauda arvensis, assembly GCA_902810485.1. Lineage (NCBI taxonomy): Eukaryota > Metazoa > Chordata > Aves > Passeriformes > Alaudidae > Alauda > Alauda arvensis. The sequence continues at coordinate 927,764 of CADDXX010000280.1, forward strand.
GATTGAAGGCCAAATTTGAAGCAGCTGATTGGAATATTTAGGAAAGCTTTGAGGATTTCGCCTCTTGCGACCAACGGGCAGGAAAAAACTGGCAAGGTCTCCTTCAATCCTGGCCAAAATTTCAACGTGGTTCAGCAGAAATAGCAGCATCTSAGCAGAGCTTTGGGATTTCTGCAAGGTTGTGCCAGAGAAGGTGTGAGCAGGTGTAATTATAACATCAAATAGATGAGGTTTGTGCAAGACACTTCTAGGTGATGTCAGCCCATGGGGTGTGAACAGGGGGAAGGCACTGGCCAGGAAAAGAGGAGGACAGTTCACAAATGGGGTTTTTTTTAAGTAAAGGATGATTGCTATATTCAATAAACATATTGTCCAGCCTGAGGAAAAGCAGCCTAAAATCCATTTCAATTTTGTCTGATATTTCTAAAAATCTGCAGTCTAGCTGCACTTCATCCAGAAAAAATATGACTTCCTAAAATAAAAACATTAAWTTTTTYTCTGTTTTTCAACTGCTAAAATAYTCAGGTTTCATGGATTTGGCTACTTTTTGTTTAGTTTTTTGGTCTGGTGACTTTTTTATTTCTTTTTTAATCTGCAAAACTTCAGACTAATCTTTCTCTAGCCTTGAGAAAATGAGTCTCTCTCCAAGATTCTGCTGGGCACTGATAGGGAAAAARCCACTTCCTCTTGGGAGAGGTGGGCTGATAGTGCCTCAGTTGATCAGTGAGTGATGGACTCTGCTCTGAGTGTGAGTGAAGGTCTTGGCATCTCAGAGCTCAAGTGGAAGCCAGGTCTGCACCTTTATCTCTGCAAATGTATTTTATTTATGTGCATAAATGTGTGCCTGTGCTTTGTACCAAGCAGATGGGCACACCATGCTGAGCAGCTTAACATGCAGCTGGAAATGCTGACAGGGCAGGGATTAGAACAAGGAATAAACAGTGAGAGCAGGGACTGGGCTGGGTTCTTGGGCAGCTGTAAGAAATGCTGCCATCTCCAGAAGATAAACTGATATTACACAAGAGAGGAGGGAAAACTCTTCCAACCAGAGATCAGAATTAAAGCTTGGGTTGGCCTGGTGCAAATTCCAGTGTAAGTGAATGTCTGTAGTCTCCTCCTAGCAAGGAGTAACCCTGTGTTAACTGTTCCTCCTGACACAGWGAGGACTGCATTTCTCTCTTTCCCACTGGGTGGGRTGCTCTGATGGGATTGCAGCACTGRGTGATGTGGTGGAAAAGGCTTGAGAGGCTCTTGGCTGCCAACTGTCCCATGAAATAAAATAGATCCAAAGTGTGGATCAGCACCCAGGCTGTGCTGAGCTGCATGAAAAAGGTGAGGCCAGAATCAGCTGCAGGAATTGCACCATGTCCAGCCTTTCTCTTGGCCAGGGAGACCAAATTCAATGGGAATGTCTCGGGTTTTCTGGTGTTTTTTGCACCCTGAGAGTTGATGGTAGAGTTCGAAGGAGAGCTGGAGTCCCTGCAGTTGCTTTGCAGAGTTGTTTATTATTTTCTTATCTTAAAAGTTCTCTCAGTCCAGCATGATGTTTGCAGGCAGCCAGGAGAGCAGAATCTGCCCCTCACAGAATCACAGAACCACAGAATGTCTGGGTTGGAAGAGACTTTTAAGACTTTTAAGATCGAGTCCAACCCATTTTTTAACACCTCAGCTAGATCATGGCACCCAGTGCCACATCCAGTCTTTTTTTAAGCACATCCAGGGATGGTGACTCCACCACCTCCCTGGGCAGATGATTCCAGTATTTTACCACTCTTTCTGTGAAAAACCTCCTACAATGGCAGCTGGGTTTTTTATAATCTAAACGTTAACAATGTTTTCCTCTAAGTACCAATAACTGACCCATGTCAGACAGTGAAATCTCACCAGAACCCAATCAAGAAAAGGCCCCCACCTCTGCAAAGATGGAGGGGAAGAAGAAGCAGGAAAAGGACAAAAGCACACCCTGATTCCTCCATCTTTGCCCCATTATATCTATGTAGTAAAATCTAAAGATTCTATTTTTCACCCTGTGAGCTAACAAAAATCACACCAATCAAACCCACATGGACTTCTTTTCCTCTTTCAAACATGGCAGTGTTTTCCAGGGAGTTAAATCAAAGGAATTGGGATTTTTGGCTCTTTTGGCTTTGTCTCGAGACCCTCGGGGTCTCRAACACCCAGGGACCCCCAAAAGGGTACCCTGGTTTCCCACAGGAATGCAGCAGGATTAGGTCACTTAATCTGGAGCCTTCTCCACGTGGAGACATTTGTTAGAGTAACTGATCTAAACACAGGAGAAGCCACACTGTCTCACAGCATTAATTATGCTGACATCCATCCTCCTGGAAGCCCTGGGAGGAAGAAGTTTTTCTCCTCAGCAAATGGTGTTAAATTGTGTATTTGTATGTATGCAAGCGCTTTCAAAATGCAAAGAAAACAAAATCTGAAAATCTCTGCAGGGAAGTGCTCTGGAGGGCTTCCAGCTGGTTAAAGGATTTTAAGAGCCTGTTAAAGGATGTACCTTCAAAAGATCAATTTAAATGCTGCCTGCTTTATGCTCATTGTTTATAAAGTTGAAAGCATCCCTGATAGTGACTATTCATTCTCTCAGCAGTCACAGCAGAGCAGGAGCAGGTTGGTTTAACCCCATCCCTGCCGTGTCCTGGAGAGGCAGAGGGAGCAGGAGGCTCTGTGGGGMGGAGCTCAGCTCAGCACAGGCACTGAGGGGTTGAAAAGGGCAGGAAATTGAGTTCTTGCAGTAATCCAGGCTTTCAGCACCTGGCAGGACTGGCTTGGCTGGGGAGCTGTGTTATTTTGTGTGCAGGAGCTGTGGTACTTCGTGCAGGACACAGCTGCTGTGCCTGTGTTACACAACCTCGTGTTGTAGGGCTCTGTCTGCTGTAGGAGAAGCTCTTCACCCTCCCACAGAAGGGTTTGTCCTGTTCCCAGTGCTGCAATGGAGAAATCCCCTGGAAGAYGGTCTAGAAGTAGGGAATRGCTGATACAKGGATATYYTTAAGGCAACTGRTGTCARATACATCAGGAAGTRTTTGGRCAATGCTCTCAGGCCCATGATGTGATTCTCAGGGRTGTCCTGTGCWGRGCCTGGAGTTGGACTTTGTTAATCCTTGTTGGTCCMTTCCAAYTCAGAATTTTTATGRTTTTATAACCACCCTGGTGCAGTGTCCATCCCTGAGTGCAGTRAGTGCCTTTCCAGTCCTCCTTGAGCTCTGTGGTTGTAAAGGATGGCCCTGAGGTCTGCCATGAGACCAAACTTTTTTCTGTCCTGTCGAGTGAGTCCGGAACTGTGACCAGAAGTTTGGCTTGAGCATTTCCTACCCAGGGATGCTCCCACAGGTGGTCAGCAAGCTGTCTGTCACCTTCCTGCAGAGCAGAGGGGCAGGGCACTCTTTCCAAGCCTCCTGCAGAGTTCCTCACCACTGAGGAACAACTTYCCTGCTTGTTGGCTCAACATCCACAGGCAGGACCATTGCAGGGGATAAGGGCATTGCAGATAATCAGAGAATAGTTTGGGCTAGAAAGGACCTTTAAAGGTCATCTAGTCTAACTGCCCTGCAGTGAGCAGGGGAATTTTCAACCAGATAAAACCCCCTGAACCTCCCCTCGCCTGCTCCAAGCGCTGGCAGACTCCAGAGCCTCTCAGCAGCAGGCAGGAGCCATCAKTTGACTTTCCCAGGGACAAGAGGAAGTGGAGCTGGAGCCTGTYTGCAAGAACATCCTCTGAGCCAGCCTGACCCTTTGGCCTCCAGCACTGCCTTGAATTTTCGGTGGTTTCAAGAATGGGTTTTGCCACTTCCCATATTTGATGTGTTCTGTGGCTCTGTAGAGCTCAGGCTTAGGAAGCTGACTCCAGTGAGCTGCTGCACTTTGCCCTTCTTGGTTWCACCTCAGCACTCACAGTGACGTGGGGCTGATCTCAGCCAGTTCTCCTCCACCAGCCACTCCTGACAGCTGCACTTCTGAAGAAGCAAAGGGAACTTCCAAGCCCCAGAGCAGGAGAGTCAGAGTGATCCTGTCTGTCTTTTCAGCAGGGTTTGTGTACCACTCTGTAGCACCTGATACATCATGAACTTCTGTTCTAAACATTCCTAAGTAAAGTTTGTATTCTCCAGCTTCACAGCTTAAGGCACTTGAGCAACAGGGTTGCTTACTCACTGGTTTCCTAGGAAAAGCAAGGTTTGTTTAATATAACAAGGTTTGTATAATAGCTCTAAATAACAAATTTTTAACTGTTTTCAGTCAAAATTAGTGAGATTTGACAAAGAGGTACTAAGTTCCAATTCATTAGACTGTAGTGTTGCATTGGAACCTGTGCTTTATTATTGTGCATCTCATTAAAATATTGCTAATTTTTTTTATATGTATACGTGGATGTAAATTATTCTGGGGGTTTGCTCCACCTTTTCTTCCCTCAAGGATGCTGCCAAAGTCCCCAGTTTSCTGTCAGAGTATCCCTGGGTTTGGTTAAACAGGCACATCAGATGGTTGCTCAAATCCATGGACAAGCAGGGTGTGACAGCTCATTTACAGGATGAACATGGATTTCMAGTTACAGTTAGAGATGTGTGATAAGGTGAAGCCAAAACTAGTGGAATTTACAGGGGAACTGAGGGGTTTCCTCTGTCCCAGCCCACTAAAGCTGAGTCTGGCCCATTCCAAGATCCATGAGGTTTCTTCAGTCCCAACAGGACACATGTGGTGGCTGGTGTGTTGTTGGCTAAACCCCATCATAAATTCACTGTGTACCTTCCCRAAGAGCATCTGTTCAAGTATTTCCCTGAATGGGCTCCTGAGCTCACGTTGCTCCCAGGATTTATACATTTCCTCACTAAATTTCCCACTTTCCTTTGGCCTTTTTGCTTGCTGGAGCTCATTTATGTGCACAGCCCCCCTGCAGATTCAGGAACCACTGAAAACCTGCACCCATTTGGTTTAGTGATGGAATTTGTATTCTTTCCCCAGGAGGCCAGATCTGGCTTTCAGCTTGTTGGATGACAGGTGGGGTTTCCAGTGAGCCCATTTAAATAAGAGTGCTGTAATTAAGAGGATCTGGCTAAAGAAATTGCACAAATTAGAGCAGACAGCTGTTGTTTGAAAGGAACAAGCACTTTTGTGGSTTTTTTTTAACATAGCCAGCTCTTGGCTTGCTGCCAGAGATGCTTACATTAGATCTTATGGATAAAAACCTTCAACTGTTAAAAATATAAGTGAAAATAACTCCATTTCCCCCCCAGCAAAAAAAATTTGAATGGGCAATAGGCAACACAAGGAAGATATTTATAAACTTTATAGCATAGCCTAGAGATGACTGACTTCAGGTGTGTGCAGAACAGAGAGGCTTTTGAGGGGGAAAAAAATACTGCATCCATTTTGTCTTATTCCTGCGTTTATACACAAAAGGTGAGATTCCCAAAATAGARGTTCAAACCAGGACCATAACTCAGTGTGCAGATCCTTTTCCTCCAGAAAAAGGTGTCCTTTCTGCTCTGTGGAGACAAGTCAGGGTGGAAGGGATCGATCTAAACCAGATTCTGCAGGGTTCTGGTGGTGGAGTTTTGGCTGATGAAGCCGTGAGAGGATCAGTGTCATGTACATGACCTGGTCTAGTGGGAGGTGTCCCTGCCCATGGCAGGGGGTTGGAGCTTTAGGGGTCTTTAAGGTCMYTTCCCAYYCAAACCATTCTGTGGTTCCATGATTCTGTGTCAAGGGTTGGAAAAGAAACCTCAGTGATCAGTTCTGCTCATTATATAGAGAGATTCCATCATTTCTCTGTACCAGGAGGAGAGTTTTTCACTGCCCTGGTCCAACAACTGATGGTTGCAARCAACTGGGGACAAGAACTCGACTTTCTCCAGGCTTCTCTGACATGCAAGTGCTCAATGGGTATCTAGAAATATGATTAATTCATTACTTTYCCCACCAGCAAGTTGCACAGAGCAGCTTTCAGGCTTAAAATCAAGCATGTGCTCARAACAAATTGCTGTGTCTGGTTGGTGTCTCTGATAGCTTGAAAAAATCAGACCCAGGTGACAGGAATGCAGGTGACACCAGCTGGAAGTCACAGCACTGGATGGATTCTGTGCTGGGATGGGAAGCAGAGGAGAGCTACAAGTGATTTTTGCCTTTTCCAGTACTTCCCTTGTCCCATCTGTCATTCTGCTGCACAGGCACTGCAGAGTCACTGACCCCTTTCTGTGAGCCTGGAGCTCTGCTGGTCAAAATCCACAGCCCCAGCTGGTCATGAAGTGGCTTTGCAGTGYTTGCTAATGGTGTTTACAGAAATCAGAGCTGGGAGTGTGAGTATTGGCTCAGGGAACCCAGAGGAGAAAKGAGGAATCTGAAAAAGAAGCTGCCTTCTTTCCAAAACCCTCACTTTCCTTCCTCTTTTTGAGTGCTTTCTGACCAGTTCGATTTTTTTTTTAATATTTAAACTTTTACCTCGCTCTTCACCACCCCTTATTTACTCTCACCATGTCTCCTTCTCTAGGAAAACCTCTTTTTTGTGATGGAATACCTCAATGGAGGAGACCTCATGTTCCACATCCAGAGCTGCCATAAGTTCGACCTTCCCAGAGCGACGTAAGATGTTTGTCATTGCCTTTGGGCCTGCCCACGAGAGAGGAGCAGACTGGGGAACTTGATTTTATTCCCAGCTCTGCTCCTGCCCTGCAGAGCAAATCTTGGGCAGGTTGTTTGACCTCTCCTCACCTTGCCCAGCTGCAAAGTGGGGATGATGCTGGAAGCTGAGTTGTCTGTCCCAGCTGTCTCCAAACTCAAAACCATACAGGCCATCCTCCCAGCTCACTGAAGGGTTTGGAGTGAGCCATTTCCCATCCTCTTTTCCCTCCCACAGAAGACTTTTAGACTCCATCCACACAGCTGGTTTCACTCAGACATCACCTTGCTTCTTCAGCCAAGCTGCACGACCTGCTTGAGCTGAGGTTCCCAGCCCAGTGGTTCAGAGGTGAAGCTGTTGTTTGTTAGAAGTAATGGGATTTTTCCCTTTTTTCCCCCTTAAATTTCAAGGGGGTGGGGTGAAAAACCTATCAAAAGCACAAAAGGTAAATTTAAACAAAAACTTAATGCAGCAGCCGAGAATTAAAAATGTATTTAGCTTTGATTAAAGTAAATAGAAGAATTAGAAGAAATGAAAGGTGCTTTTTGATCCTACTGCAAGCAAAAGGTAATTCGAAAGTCAATATTGAAACTACTATAGGAATTACTTTTATTTAATAATTTAATAATAAAAAAMCCCACACTGTCATTTCACAGAATCACAGAATTTAAATCAGTGTTTGATTGTTTTTTTTTCAAATGCATTTGAATGCCCAGRATTAAGGGCCAAAGCATTGAAGACTGAGGGAGCAGAGCTGTGCACACAGGTGGGGAAAATGATCCTCTGGCTTCATTCCCTTCTGGGACAACAATTTCATTCTTTACACTGATGCTGCCTCTTTGCAGCAGGATGTGGTGGTGTCCTTTGGGTAAAAATGTGCTGAGAACAATGAGTTCAAGATCAAAAAAAGCTCCAGAGAAAGGCCACCAGCCTGGTGGATAGCCCATATCATGGATAAGCTTTCAAAATCAGAAAAAAAWTTCTTCATTGAAAGCGTGGTCAGTGATTGGAACAGGCTGTCCAGGAAGTGGTGGAATCACTGTCCCTGTAAATGTTCAAGAAATGTGGATGTGGCACTTGGGGCATGGTTTAGTGGGTTTGGTAGTGCTGGGTTAATGGCTGGACTTGATGCTAGAGAGGTTTTCCAGCCTAAATGATTCCACAATTCCGGGATTCTTTGAAAAGCAGGTCATAAATCTGGGCAGGGAAGAGGGCAGTTTGGCAAGCCAGGGAGTCTGTCTGTGCTTCCCATCCCAGGTTCCCACCTGCTTTTGGGAATCTCACATCACCTATCAGTAAAATACAAGTCACCCCAAGCCTTCTGGAGACTCTTCTGGGAACCTAATGAAATTTTGKCTCTTGTGGAGACAAGGCTTCCATCTTTTTGGGTCTAGTTGAGAAAACCTTTGGGAAGCCCCTGTTCTAAGCTGTGCCTTCTGTCTTTCAGGTTTTATGCTGCTGAAATCATTTGTGGGCTCCAGTTCCTCCATTCCAAGGGCATAATATACAGGTAATTTTACTCTTTAGTGTAATTAATACGCTAAATGCTAAACCTTTTCTGCTTTTCCCTGCAAGCACCAATGGCAACAGAGAGGCTGTTTCTTGGCTGTACTTACTGGCGTTGTATTTATCTGTAGATTTCCCTTTTACAGAGTTTGGGTGTTTTGTTTTGGAGAGAGAGTGTCAAAAAGTAGTTTTGATCTTTTTTTCAGAACCCAGTCCTATTTCAGTTTGCATTAAAACAAACCCTTGGATGCATTTACACAGAGTCATTCCCATAGCACCCAGTGTAGGCACCTTGTTTAAGCTTTGAACATAACAAAGTATATTAAGGTCAAGTCAGACACAAAAGTTTTGCTGTGCTGGTTACCTTGGGGCAGTGGTGACAAGCTCAACTCAAGTAACAAAAGCAGGGAGACAGTGATAGATCTTAATTTTGGATWMATTTTGTGCACWATGGGGAGRTGGGAWTAATCTCACCRTCATGAATCTGAGTTGTCTGTYAAGTTCTTGCAGTAAGCAGAGAGCRGGGGGYATTTTYAGGTTCATYRAGCYTGTGTTAAAATGTGTAWGGGAAGTGCCCAGTTCTACCAGAAATGAGGCCACAGCCTGATKTCCCATGGCCAARAGGAGGAACTGAATTTCTGGGCAGCTCTKGTTAATCTCAGCTTCATGGCAAAATTCAGTTACTACACTGCAGCCCTCTTTAAAAGCAGAAAACAAATAACTTACCATAAATAAATTAGGAAGCTCCCTACAGCAACAATGTTTGCTGAACCCAAAAGGAGCTTATTTCAGTGTTTGTCATGTAGTGTGAGCATTAAAACAAATGCTGGAAGTGAATGACTTGCTCACAATCCATTCTCCCTTTAAAACATGAGCTTTGATTCTTATTAGTGCTCATGTGGGAGCCATTTATAGTCTTTATTGACCGATGATGGTGATTGCATAAACATGAGATCAATATCAGTGGCATTAAGCTGAGATGATCTCCGGGGCCTCTGCAACTTTCCTGGCTCTAATTATTATTCTCCATGAGTGAAGGGAAATATTTTCTGAAGTGCCCAAATCCCTTTGCCATGCCTGTTATTTTCAGTCAGTCTTCTCAGAGAAATCTGATTTAAAATATCTGCAGGACATGGTGATTTTATGGCAGGACTGCTAGTGATGACATTTTATTTATAATTCACGTTTTTTACTTGGAATCACTGCGCCAGTGCTGTGTTGGAGTTTGGGACCCATTCCCTCCTGAAAGGAGAGGGGTGTTGAGAGTCTGGAGCCCTCGGAGCTGGGGGGGAATTGAGACATCTTGGCACTGTGTTAGCATGTGGATAGGAAGAAATATCTCATTCCCAGGAGTTGGTGATATTGCTTTGGGTATGAAGCGTTGATAAAAAAGATTTAACCAGTCCTATTCTCTCTTTTTCACTGAAGACAATGACAGCGAGGTCAGCTGAGAATGCAGAGTCATCAGTATCTCTGTCAGAGCAAGCTAAGCATTTGGGAAAGTGAATAGAAATAATTTTTGAWACTACATCTCTTGCGATGTTGTAAGAATAATGAATCCAGCTGTTCTGTCTCATGCGCCCACGTTTGGAAACATTGSCTTAAACTTTAACGAATGAGACGAGGCATTTTTTGGCAGGAAACTCCAGTCCCTGGAGCCAGTGAGTTTGAGACTCATCAAAATAATGAAAGCAAACTGTAGGTGATGGGGTTTTTTTTGTTTTGCTTCGATCTACCGGATGAATAAAAGCAGTGCTGGCAGCTCGAGATTGATCTCAACGTTGTAACTAAAATAAGTCATTCCAGCTGGAAATTGTGACAAGATGAGTGTCTGCCACTTGGAAGGCAAATGTCTTGCTTTTCTCTGTATTTCTCTTTGATKGATGACTCCCATTTTGTCTTGGGCCGTATTCTTGCAGCAGTGAAACAATCACCCTGTGACAGCAATTTAGTGTGTAAACATTACAGTGTCCCCCACTCTGATGAGGACCTGTTCCAAGCAAGACAAGGAGCTTTGCACAGAGGGAGGCTGAAGAATCATCTTCCYTGCAATTGCAGGCCATCATCCCAGGAGCACCAAGGATTAGAAATTGCCTTCTTTGAGGAACATTAATACAAGCTTRCACGTGGCCGGAGTAGAATGAGCCACGTGGAAGTGTAATGAGTCCTGAGGGTCTCCAGCACTTCTCAGAATGGCTTAGAATAATTTGTGAGACGGCTCCTTGGGTGTGTTTTGTAAAGCAAAAAGTTTAATAAACTGATAAAATAATAAATTATAAAGAACAAAATTGAAACCCTGCACAGGTGCACGTAAGCTCATTGCACCTTGCTACCACACCCCAAAAAGCACCGAGAGGCTTCATGCCCTCCTTTAAATACTGAATGATTTAGGTGGTTTTTTTTGGCAAATAAAGAATAAAGAATAATTCCCCAATAAAGAATTGCTACATTTCTGAGGGACAGATAAAGAGACCTGTCAGTGTTTCTGTCTTGGCCTTGAGCCAGTTACTGCCAGGAGAGCAAAGAAACTTCTAGGGCTTTTTCCTTTTAAGTCCTAAGGTGAAACTGAAACCTTTTTTCCTTATATGGAAAACATCTGCTTGGTTTTGGGGTGTATTCCTAGAGAGCATCTCTGAAAAAGCCCCACATTGTAAAGCAGTTGTCATTGGGAAATGTGTCTGTGCAGTAGCCTCGGGGTTGGGCCTCTTGCCTGAGATGTGGAAAACCACAGATTCACASAGTGGATTGGGTTGGAAGGAACCTTAAAGATCACCCAGTTCCAGCCCCCTGGCCATGGGCAGGGTYTCCATCCACTGGATCAGGCCCCATCCAACTTGGTCTTTTGGCAAAAATATGTGTAGGCCATGAATTAGTGTGAAAAATCAGAGTTGCACCCTCAGCTGTGGGTGCAAGCAAATGTGTCTGGGTTCTTTGGGAGCCATGCGAAGGAGCAGTGATTGACAGCACAAATCAGGCAGTGCAGGAACGTGTGTGCTCATAGACCAGGGGACCCAAATTCTTACCCACATCCCCCGTTAAGTGCAGCATCACTGATCCAAACATTCTACCTGGGTCATTATCTCAAATGAAAACAAAACCTTTAGGTAAGATTTGAGAAAATTAATGTAGAAACCATTCCAGCCTTCCTTTCTTTCTGCCTTTTTCTTTCCTTCTTTACAAGCTTTTCTCTCCTTTCAGAGTTAGTTCCCACTTGAGGGCCTCTTTGTTCTCCACCAATAGTCATGATTCATCAGCTTGTTTGCTTTTATTTCCTTCTCTGTGTGTTCCTGTTTTCCCAGAGTAGCTCAGAGCCTGAAAACTCAGACAACAGCCTGGCAGCTGAGTGTGAAAGGTTTTGTGAATCCTGGGGTTCAGATGGTGCAGCCCAGCAGTGGTGGGGGCTCTGCTGATGCTGGGGTTACTCTGACCCTCTGCAGGGCTTGTGGGTCCTTACCTCTTGTGACATTTGTAGATCCTGTGATGCCGTAAGGTTTAGCTTTTATGTTTTTCAAATTCTGTGCTGCCTCAGGGTGTAGTTCTGAGCCTCATATTAAGTGATGTGAGTTCTCTTCACAGAGCAGGGAGACAAAACAAATCCTTTCCCTGCTGCACACCAAGGACAACTTTCAGCCCGAAAAGCACAAACAAGGAGGGACTGAAGGGGGAAACAAGAAGGATGAGACCTCACAGCCTGGAGCTGTAATTGGACAATTAAACCCCAAATGGACCAAAACTTATAAAAATGTGAGACCTCGTAACCAGGGGTCCATTTTGTGACCATTCTTAGTCCACCTTGGGTGTAGCCCTGGTCAGGCTCTTGTCCTCCCCAAGGTGTATCCTAGAGGCCTTTCAATAAATATCTGCTTTATTCTCTAGTCTCTGTTCCAGGTCAGCCTTCCCAAGGCATCACCTGCACTATGAGGGAGATCCAGCAGCAGTTTCAGAGAGAATATTGAGATTCCCAGGGGAGGAGAGAGTGAGAATTACCCGCTCTCAGTCTCCAGCCTGTGTTAGGGCAGAAGCACCAGCTGGAACAAAGCCCTTCTTAGCTTCACTGTTCTGCATCCTTGAAGGAAACAGCTTTTAGAAGATGTCTTGGGTGATGTGATCCCTGGAAGTGTTCGAGGCCAGGCTGGATGTGGCTTGGAACAACCTGGTCTAGTGGGAGGTGTCCCTGCCCATGGCAGGGGATTGGAACTGAGTGATCTTTGAGGTCCCTTCCAAGTCAAACCATTCTGTGATTCCATGACTCTGAGTCTTTTCCAGCAGATAAATCAGTGCTAGGACAAGAGAAATGTCAAAGAGGGGTGCTGAAGCACAAGAGAGCAATTCCTCATTTATCCCTCAGCCTTCCTCTGTATTTCCAGCAAGTAGGCACTACATGGAGGCACAGAACAAGTGTAGTAAATGTAAACTGCTAAAATAAGTGTGTGCTTTCCACTTTGAAGAATGGGGTTTTCTTCTCTTCCTGCACAGAGACCTGAAGCTGGACAATGTCCTCCTGGACAACGAGGGGCACATCAAGATTGCTGACTTTGGGATGTGCAAGGAGAACATGTTTGGAGATGCGAAGACGAGCACTTTCTGTGGGACTCCTGACTATATTGCCCCTGAGGTAGGTGTGGGGCACAGGGAGGTCAGCAAGTGGGGCAGGAAACGTGTCTTAAGACAAGACTGTTGTGCAGTGGTGGAGGTTGCAATGAGTAATAATGTTTTGGAGCAGTTTCAGGCCAGAAACTGGATTTCAGCATGGCTCACAGTGTGTTGTTGTTGTGTTGCTGTTTGTTATTTTTGTGGTTAATTCATTTTTTTGATGCAAGTGGAACTTGGCTTAAACCAAGAAAGGGAATACAGAATGGAAATTCCTTTTGGGTCGTGGCAGAAGAAGCTCCAAGAGGTCCTGCAGTTGAGGAACGGACAGAGCATGAGGAATGCTGACAGTGCCATTTCCCTTATTTCTTTCAATTTTTAACCAGACAGAAACTTGTTCTTTTTTTTTTTTTTTCCCCTAGAAAATTTAGGTGTTTTGAACTTGATCCCTCCAGAAGAGAGAAAGTTTCCTTAACCTGATGACTTCACACAATGATAGATCTTACTATGGAGAGGCTTTGACTAATTAGGTGGCCAGAGAAAATATTTTTTAGCTCAGAGAAAAGCCTACAAGTCGTCCATGCATCATGTCTGACACTGGTCTGAAATCCATTTATTTACCTTTCAAGAKCCCATTTTGTAATTTTAGTGTTTTCATGATGGATATTGGTACTTTCCAAAGAGCTGTCAAAGCTTTTAGGATTTTTTTTTCCTCTGCTGTAATTCATTGGTCCTTCACTGTGCACTGAGGGCTCAATTCTGGCTGAGGTTCCACCACTGCTGGCTCAAAGGTCTCTTCAAATCAATTGGATTTCTATTGCCTAAGAATGGGTGTAAGTGTGCTCTGCAATCAAGCTGCAATTGTCTTTTATTCCACTTCAGTATGCCTTTATTTAAGAAAAAAAAAAAAGCTATTTTTTGCTCCTAAAAAAAAAAGAGATAGCCAAGTGTTGATCCATTATCTGTGATTTTATTTTATAGAARAGAGAAAAACCGAAATAGCTCTGAGTTTTATTTCTGCACCGTGTTTGTTTTAGGGATTCAGCGAGTGTATATAAAACATTTTACCTCTGAATTGAAAGCACTTCCAGAGTTTATGGATCAYCTCTCCTGCCACAGGCAGGAGCACTGGGCTCTGTCAGTATTTCACTGCAGCTGCTACCACTGTCATTTGTGACAGACCCAGCTCCTTGGCCACAGCCAAACTAAGGGGGTCAGTAGACAACTTTTTTTCATTTCAAAAAATACCTGAAAAAAAAAAAAAGAGAAAAAGCCTGAAATTAAATTGCTGAGTTTATTGCAGAGAATTTCRAACAAAATAAACCTTTTCTTTCTGACTGTCATAAAATGCTTCCATTCCAATTTCCAGATACTTTAGACTTTAAACAATAAAGCCTTATAAAAATAATTTCTCTTTTCAGAAGGAAAGGTTGGAATGATTTTGTTTGTAAGTGATCCAGAAAAAAATATATTAAAGGGTCTTGCTGATTTTTTCTTTTTTTTGGCTCTGAGTGGAACTCATTGTATATATTACATCAAAATGCAAAYCTCTTTTTTGTCCTTTTGGCATCTCCTCTTTTGGAGACAGGTGTAATACAGAGCATCCCATTGCAACCAAGATGTGGGCTCAAGAGTAAAGATTGTGCCTCAGAATTAAATTTTCCCTTCCACAGCTCTAAAATGCTGATAAGAATCCTACACACCGCAGTCATCATGTGAACCTTTAGATATCTGCAGTGTAAAAATCTCTATGTGAGCAAGTTTTTGAGCCAAAAGAGACAAGCAGGAGTTGTATTTTACAGCAGGTRGATATTTATCTGGATGTTTAAAATTGGGCAAATTCCTTTCCTTGGCTATAAAAGTGATAACTGGTTCAGCTCTAGATACCTGGTGATAAGTGGTTCAGCTGTAGATATCTCCACAACAGATATCTAAAGGCAGGTGAAATCAATTTTGCTTCTCCAGAGAGGAAGTTTTAGAACCTGGTGATGGTCCTTTAGACCCTGGGGAGGGCGTCACTCCAGCTGGATGTCACTTTATAGGTGACACTGAAGGGCACAAACCAAGGGACTGACTGAGGACAAATTCCCATTCCTCCATTTAAAACCTAGTGGGTCTCAAGAGGACAGATCAGCAACCCCTTTCATGTTTTTCCTGGGGAAGATTTTGCTGGAGTAGAGTCATACAGTTTTAAGTGACTGATAGTCCTAAAGCTCCTTTATGCTGCCACATTTGTCATTGTAAAACTCAGTTTGTGTCACTGAAATCAATCACAAAATGCTCATATCCAGCCATTTGTCTTCTTGGACTTCACAAGCCTSATCTGAACCCTTGGAGAGCAGGCTAAAGATGATTTGTCTCATCTTTTGTATTCGAGATCTCTCTGATAGCCAAGGATTTGTTCAAGTAACTCAAAGAGTTACGTGCAGCCTGTTGTGTGCAGTGCCAGGGACTGTTCTGGCGCTCAGGTGTGGCTGTGCCTCGTTGCTCCAGGAGCCACAGGCCCTGCACCACTGGCAGATTGCTGGCTCCTGCTGCAGGCAAGGGGAAGCACCCCTGAGAGCCCACTCTGCAGAGCAGCTGTAGCAATGCCATGGCCTGGTTTGAAAAGACAGGTATCTGCTAGGGAAAGCCGGTGCTCTCCCCTTGCARTRGAGACTGCAAACCCCCTCCCTCCAAATWATTTTAAATTCGAAATTAAGKGGCTCTCAGGCAAAAAAGATGTGGGAATGGGAATAACAGGGTTTTTTTTACTACTATATATATATCTAACAAAACAAGCAAACAAACAAACAAACAACTACAGCATTAATAATAAGACAGACCCAGGAAACCTCGAGGAACCACAAATCCCAGGGCAGTCTGATCCCAGTGGCTCTGAGGCACCAAGCTGTAACGGTGGGAGATCCTGGGCTGGTGATGAGGCAGATGGGCAGTTCTGCAGTGGTGGCTGGAGCAGCAGAGATGTCCTGGCAGGACAGGGGTGTGAGGTCAGCGTAGGCAAAAGCCGCAAAAGCGACGGCGGGGACAGGGTCGGGCCCACTCCAGCGGGGCAGGAGGAGAGCTCAGAAATCCTCGGGCACACGAGCACATGGTGGGAGGTTTCCCCAGGAGCGGAATCGATGGTGACAGTGAAACTCCTCTCGCAGCAAACCCAAAAAGCCTGGGTGACCACTCTCCTCGAGTGCCAAGGGGCAGAAGTGCCCACCCCCCAGCTCCCCTGTCCCTTCGGTCTTTCCTTCCCTGGTTTCTTTTGTCTTTCGTTAAGTACCGACAATCACTCAGTCGTTAGTTTCTTAGCAACTCAAGGGAAAAAATTCCAAAGGCAAAACAAAACAAAAAAACCCCCAAATCTAATCCCCAACACCTGGCCACCCTCCTGAAGTTCAAAATCTCATGTCAGACATTTTACCTCTGACTTTGTGGCTCCTCTTYCYGGGCAGATACTGCTGGGGCAGAAGTACAACACCTCTGTTGACTGGTGGTCCTTTGGTGTCCTCCTGTACGAGATGCTCATTGGCCAGTCCCCTTTCCATGGGCAAGATGAGGAGGAGCTTTTCCAGTCCATCCGTATGGACAACCCCTTCTACCCTCGCTGGCTGGACAAGGATGCAAAGGACATTTTGGTGAAGGTAAGAATCACCACCCATCAAATGGAAGTCTTTCTGCCAGAATTACTGTCTTCAATTTGTTTCCCTTCAAGCTGTTGTAGAGAGGAACAGATTTAGTTTAGTCACTGTCTTTCCTATGGGCATCAAACCACACTTCTCCCATAAGGAGATTTGTGTGTCTTATTTCTCCTGATTTGTGATGGTGGCTCCTCACAGACACCAGCAGAGATCTGTTTCTTTGCAGAGCAGTCCTTGAGGTGCAAGGCTCGTTAACTCCTGGAAAAAATACTTCAAACTAAAGGTTRCATCAGACTGAGATGTTAAACATCTCTTTTTGGGGGCACAGGCTGCCATCTTCCTGCCCAAACAGCCTGTATGTCTGCCAGGATTAGAGGCAGTAATCATCYTTATACCAATCAGTAAAATTCCTTGTTTAAGAAAAAAAAATCSCAACATTTTCTCCCAATATGGCCTCTTCTCATTGCACTGTCTCTGGATAATKACACATTCCACCCTGCTTTATCTCTGTATTATCATCAGAGAATTTAACCTGTGGAATCACCATTGCAGCTTTTTGTGAGAGAGCCTGAGAGGAGGCTGGGAGCGAGGGGGAACATCCGCCAGCACGCCTTCTTCCGGGAAATCAACTGGGAGGCTTTAGAAGAGAGGAGGATGGAGCCTCCTTTCAAACCAAGAGTGGTAAGGATGGATCTTCATTCAGTTCTACCCATCTCAGGTCTTCTGAACTGTGCATTTCTACTGGTTGCCTGGCYTGATCCTCACAGTACTGCTTTTGTGGGGGCTGCAGGCCCAGGTCTGGCATGCCCACACCTGAGAAACCATAAATTACTCATTGCTTTCTCATTTACTGCAGCAGGGTAGCACCTTCCCTTCACCACATACCTGCAGCCCATTCTGAAGGGAGTATCTTTCATTGCACTGCAGAAGGTAAAACAGTTCAGGAACCAGGTGTTTGGCTAGATCAGAATAATTGTGACTGTTAAT
Source organism: Alauda arvensis (assembly GCA_902810485.1). NCBI lineage: Eukaryota > Metazoa > Chordata > Aves > Passeriformes > Alaudidae > Alauda > Alauda arvensis. The sequence continues at coordinate 945,113 of CADDXX010000280.1, forward strand.
GACAGTCTCATTAAATTGTTGAAGTCCTATTAATACCAACAATAGAATTTAATTTGACAAGCACATCATACTTTCATTTTACAGTCTTCCACGTCTGTTATACAATTGATGAGTTCAGTCTGCCATGTTACAAAGCTGTAACATCCCTGCCTGGCAGAATTCCTGGATCACAGGCTCAGTGCCTCCTTTACAATATTTATATTTACTGGTTCCCAACTAGTGGTTGAGCTGAGCCCATAGGAAGCATTCTGATAGGACCAGTAGCATGGTAATAAAGATCTGACTATCAGTGGTTTGACATCAATTTTTTTTTCATTTTCTTGCAGAAATCTCCAAGTGACTGTAGCAACTTCGACAAGGAATTCCTGAATGAAAAACCCAGACTGTCCTGTGCTGACAGAGCACTGATTAACAGCATGGACCAAAACATGTTCAGCAACTTCTCCTTTGTGAACCCTAAAATGGAGAAAATATTTTCCTGAGATCTGCCTTACTGAAGGAATTCTCTGTAATGGTTTGAGTAGCACTTTGTCAGCCGAAGACTGTGCATGGTTATTTTTATCAAGAAMCCTCCAGAAAGAAAGCACCTCAGTGAAAGTTTGTACCATGCTTGGAGGCTTCTGACTTATTCCAGTCCATAGCAGATGCCAGCCCACTCTTCATTGGTGATAAAGTTTCTTTGTGGTATCTTTTGGTCTCTCTTCTCTCTCTTCCCAAYGTTCTTGAAGTTGAGAGCATCTGAAAATGAGGAGGTGCCAAAACCCGTTCCCCACTACTTGTACTCACAGCCAACAGGTTTCTCTGCAAGGAAAAATAAGTRTATTTGASCTTCTGGTGATGTCAGAGCCCTTTTCTGCAACTCTGACCCAGACCCACCTTCTGAAGGAAAAGTGGTTTGCTCAAGTCCTGAGGGTACCAGGGAAGRCTCAGGTTGGATGCTTTGGTAACCTCCACTTGTACATGTGCAGGATTGYCAAGGTGTGCACAGCTTGGATGAAGAAATTTGCTCCCTACACCCTTTAAAAACGCTGTTCACAGGTGCAAGGACTCAATTTTTCTCCATGGGACAAAGAGACTTTTTTCATCTGCCCATTCCACCATCTGCACATCTCAGTGGATCGCTGTCAAAGGAAGTGCCAAAACCAGAGCAGGAAGGATGGGAAGTCACAGAATGCTTCAAGAACCCTGTTCTAAAGCTTTAAGTGTCTTCTCACACACCAGACTCAGGGCAAGATCTCAATGGGGTTTTCTGACGTTTTAACCTAAAACCACATGAGATAAATGCAATATGTTTCCTCAAACCATTGTTTAAGCATCGTAAACGTGGCCTTCCAGTCACAGAATTGGGRTATTCCACTAGGAAGGTACTAACTGGTCCAGCAGAGGCTGATTTTCTTCTGTTTCTCTAAATTATGTCCCAGCTCTTTGGCACAGCTCAGCGAGCTGCACAGGATGGTCACAGGGCAGGAGGCACATCAGGTGAGGGTGGCCCTTACCTCCACCTTGTGACATTTTCCTGTGTGTTCTATTCCTTTGCAGTCTGTGGGAATGTAGGTGAGCTTAAAAAAAAAAAAAAAAGTATTTTCTGTGATCCTTTCATCATGGGATCCTTTTAAATAAAGGTGCATTGTTTTCTGAGGTTGTGAAACCACCCAGTTACTGCTTGTCACTGAGATACCCGTGAAAAGCTGGGTCAAAATCAAGTTAGAGCCTAAAAAGATTTTTTGACAACTTAGGCTTAGGCAGGCACTCAAGTTGGTGTTGGGATCTATTTGAAGAACGGACATTTGGAGCTTTGTTGCATCAACCTCCAGTCCATGAAGAAGAAAAGCTCTAGAAGGTTATCCCAAAATCAGGTTCCCTTCAGAGGTGCCTTCTGCTGGCCCAGGCTGTCCGTTTGGACCTCCCAACAGGATGGATGCAGCCTTGCAGGCAGTGCTGGGATATCACTGGCAGTGGCTGCAGGCACAGAATCCAGCAGGAGCAGGGGCTGAAGTGCCTGAAGTCAGCAGGAAGAGCAGAGCACCCTGAGGAAGGTTTCAGCCCAGTGACTCTGATGAAATCCTTGTTTGTGCTGTGTGAAATGCAGGAGGGGGCGTTTGTGCTCGCAGTTTGTGGAGCTGGTCATCACGTTTCATTGCAATGGTTAACATGAATTTTTAAAATGCCAGTGCTGTTTGTACAGTTTAATAAAATGTTGTGTATAATTGGGAAATGGGCATTGAAGTGAATGAATAGGGACAAAGAACAGAGGTGCTTAGAAAAGCCATTAAAATGGCTCTGTGCTGTCTGGGGAACATTCCCCAGGGGAATTTTGACCCGTAAATACACAGCAGCAGCAAGCATTTGAACAAGCTGTAACTACTCCACAGGGCAATATCTAAASCAAGGATTTGGTGCTGTGCAAAGGTATCCAAGAAGAGAGGGAAATGTTCCTTTTTACTGCCAGGAGGTGACACAGCTCTGAATGGAGGGGTTGCAGAGGAGATGTGCAGAGGTCCWTATTAAAAGAGGGTGACTTAGGACATCTTCCTTTGGCACCCAAATGTGGCTGGGTCAGCCAAGTCCTGTGAGGGCCTAAGGGTGTCCGTGACCCTGACAGAGTCTGGCCAGCCTGATCCAGACTAGAGCTTGCATTTTTAAGTGTTTGAAGACTGGCAGGATCCATGGAGGACTATCAGGGATGTTCTCCTTGCACAGCAGTTTGGTCTTGACACCAGTGCAAGGACAACCCAAGAGCACAGGCTAAGGAAGAAGGGTGCTGGTTCACCTCTTGTGGTTAAGTCACTGAAGAGAAACAGGTTTTAACACCTCTCTGATCAGAAGGAGGGCTCTCTGCACTCCAGCTGTGGTCCCACAGAACCACAAGTGAGCATGACTTGTGAAGGAACTCGTTGAGTAACTGCTAGGGCAGGCACRGCGTTAGGATCAGTGTGAAGCTTTTGATGCAAACCACAAGAAGCACCACCTGCTTCTCTCTGCAAGGCACCTTCAGCTTGAGAACACAATGAACCCATTGAGGATGGGGGCAGGGAGATGGGGGGAGGTGGGTATGAGGCACCACAAACGTGCTCTCTGTGTGTCCCAGCTGTGCCTGTGGGGTGTGAAGAGTGACGTGGGAAGCAGCRAACGCTTTCCTGTGGTGACAGTGATTGAGAGATAACAGCCAGGGAGGGCTGAAAGCCAAACACCCACACAGAAATGAGCAGGAGCCCAGGTACCCACAGAGATGCTCCTGTGCCTWAGCTGWACCTGGCACCTCCATTCCCATCTTATYTCTCTTTCTTTCTCTCCCCTCTTCCACAAAATGTTCATTTTATGGCACAGGAGATGGGGCTTGACAGGTTTGATTATTCATTTGCTGAAGGTTCAATCCTGTTCTGGAGCCCTGTGGGATCACAGCACTACTGCAGGACCATGGCACCAGCAMACATCAGGGTCTGACCTCCAGCACCACCTGCTTCAACACAAGATTTGGGAGTCTCCAGCGCCCAAGTGCTCCTTCCTCAGTCTTGCTGCCTCACTTGATGGATGTATGAATTCCTACTTGTTGGTATCCACCAAATCAGGATGAGTGGGAGTCACCTGTAAATGACAAGCCCTGATTTCAGCACTCCTGCAAACACTTCCAAGAGGAGCTGGGTTGGTCTCAGGGCTCCTCAGCGTTCAGAAGAGAAAACCAAGCTCTGTCCTGCACCCCACCCTGCTCCTTGCAGCCTGTGCTGAAAGGAAAGACAACTTTGCCCAGTTGTTACAAGACACTCCTGCAGCACTGAGGTGTCACCAAAAGTCCCTGTCCAACACCACAACTCCAAAGGCTCCTGGCAGTCAAAACTCTCCTCCCTTTGCAATTGTATTTGTACYTTAGACATCAAAAACCCACATTAGAGGTCCCAGCTGGGACCTAACCTGCTCCCTCGCTCCAGGGATGCCGCATCACCTGCAGCCACCAGATCAGCATCRGTGTGTGGCTCAAAGTGTGTCTTGTGGTGTGCAGGCAGCACAGGTCTCAGTGCAGAGCTCAGGAAGCTTTTYTACCTTCCTGGCTGACACAGAAGTTTTATCTCTGGTACATCACAGCACCGGCAGAGCTAGTGAAATACAGGAAATAAGTGTATTTTTGGTTTTTTCTGTAACTGGCACTGGGTGCAGCCCAGTGACTGTACCCACTGTACTGGGGTCCATTCCACTGTTGGTAACRGGCACTTTGGAGTCCTTTGTCTTCTACATCACCTCAGTGTTTATGTACACAAAGACAGAATTGAAAAATAGGTGAGATGTGAAACAAAGGAGAAAAACAGCATTGAGTTGTGGAAGGTGAAGCAAGTGCAGAAAAAGCAAGCAAGGAAGAAAAGAGGGATACAGGTTGGTGTAATGTTATGTAAAACTCCCCTTTATCATCCATTGGTTTCAATCAGAGTTCTGCTGTTTTCCTTCAAAGCCATCAGTACCATCCTAGAGCTGCTTTTGTAGCCAAAGCACAGAACTTTTGGAGATTTCAGAGGATGGGACAGCCTGAGATTAAAATGGCTCTGATGTGGTCTCTCAGCATGGAGCTTCCACTCTTCTCTGACATCTCCCCTAGAAATCCAAATATTTCTGCTTTGAATCTGGATTCAGGTCCCAATTCAGGTGTTCTAATTAGGCTGGCTATAGCAGAGGAATGCAGTTTAACTGCTTGCTTTTACTCAGGTGGCATCTCTGAGACACCTGGAGGACTTTTGCTAAATACGGATCTGTCCTACAACTTGTGACTTATCCCACAGCCCTATTTCCCCAAAATACCCCAACAGCCATGGGTACTTCTCTGTAAGGAGCGGAATCAGCCCTGGAGTTCACCCTGCACTCAACCAGCCAAGTCTTGTAAGAAAAAACATCAAAAATCAGTTATCAGCATGTTTTCTGCAGCTGCTAAAGAAACCTCATGAAGGAAATCCTCCATCCTCCTGCTACATCCTCATTAAGGGGGACCACTGCATTCCCATTTTCACTGGCAAGCATATTCCCTTCTCCCAGACCAAAGCAGTGATAAGGAGAGAGACACCAAGCTCAATAGTTTTGGTGTTTTGGGAACTGTCTTTGCTCTTGAAGGGAAACAATTTTAAGTTAAAAGARGGTTGGTTAAATCAGATGTTAAAAAATTTTTTTTCCTCAGATGGTAGTGAGGCCCTGGCACAGGGTGCCCAGAGAAGCTGGGCTGTCCCTGCATCCCTGGAAGTGTCCAAGGCCAGGCTGGATGGGGCTTGGAAAAACCTGGGCAGTGGGAGGTGTCCCTGCCATGACAGGGGAATGAAATGGGCTTTTAAGTCCTTCCCAACCCAAACYATTCAGTGATTCAGTCACAGGAGATACAGGAGATACATCACAGGAGATGCTCAGTTACAATTCAGCTCAAGGGCATCAGCTTTTCTCATTCTGCATTTTCACGTGTTGAATTAAAAAAAAAAAAAACAACCAACCAAACAAACCTTAATCTCTGTTCCAAGAGTCAGCTGGATTCTGCCTGTCTGGGACTCAGCCATCATCCAACTCACGCTGCTCCTCTGCCTAAACAAAAACCTGCCAGTGCACAGCAGCTGGGGAGGTGAATCATTATTTTAATAATCACCTGGAGGAAAACATGCTGCCTGAGTGGAGAGAAAATAAAAATTAAGTATCACATTTAATTTATGATGTGGCCTTTTATTTTAAAGGAACATAAACCAAAAATATTCAGACATCAAAGGAAGAATCTCAGCTTTCACTTCTAAATTCTGGTTTATTATTGTTGTTAGCCTCCCAGTAGCAAAGGAAATGGGTTCTTTGGTAATCATTTCCATTTAATTTTYAGCTCCCTTCTGTTGATACCATCGTGTGTAACCTTTTTTTCTAACAGTTACTTTWAATTGTGTATTTTCATATTCCATTCAGCTGGTGGAAAAAGAAAAATCAGTTCTAAAAAAGCCATTTTATCTCTGCTGTACATGAGCCCAGCAGGATAATGTGGTATCTCAGTGAGCATACTTATTTTAAGTTATTGGTATTTTCCACCAGGATGAAATTGTTCAAGATATAACCTCTCATTGCCTCCCCTCTTCCTGCCCAAAAAAATGTCATGGGGCCAAAGCAGTGGAGAAAAAGGGACAAAATAGCAATGCTCATTGAAAAGGAACAATAATCCAGCCAGCAAATCAACTCGGTCCTGGTCACTCTGGGCAGAATGAAAGGAGTGGAAAAACCCAAGAAAATGGGGGAGATGGAGCACACAGTCATCACAGGGATAATAAATCCCTGGGCACAGTGGCATTTTTGRGATGGCGAGGCCGAGGTCAGCAGTGACACCAAGAGACCTTTCTCGTACAGATGTTAAAGCTCAATAATGTGGTTTGGTCCTTCAGGAGAGCCAGTGACACTGGAATTCGGATGGCAAGAGGAATGCTGGTTTTCCCTTTGTGCTGGGCTGTCTCCACACCAAATCACGGGCTTTTTTTCTTTTTCTTTGGGTGTACTGAAAAGCAAGAAATAAATAAAAATCCTCCACAAAAGACTACAGCAGTTTTGGCTGAAAAACAGCCAAAAGCAGGGCGTGAACCTTCTGAAATGAGGACTAAGTGCCTTCATATTTCAAATAAATACCTTGTTGAGAGTCAGCAACACTTTCACAGCCTTATGTGGAATAACCGCATAACCACTCTGAACAGAGACAGCTGTAACAGCTCAAGCCACTGCTTTTAGCAGCAGCAACCACCTTGCAGCACTTCCCGTGTTCCAACTGGAGGGTCTCCAGTGGAGCTCTGGGGAACTGTGATGTGGTTCTCTATCAGCACAGGAGCATATGGGAGATTAAGATCTTGTGCTTCAGAAGCCTTCCAGAATTTTATGTCTAGACATTGTTGAGAAGGTGACAAGAAAAATTCAAAGCTGGGGCTGCAGAGGGTCACTGTACATTTTTTTCTTGGTCTGAAGAAGTAATGAATACTGGTCACTGTGGAGTCACTCTGAAATGCACATTTCTTCCTCACCATCAGTGCTCAGCCTTACACTGACACTGAAGAGTGGTGAAACCATGACCAAGCTCTTCATTTGCAGAAGAAATAACTCAGCACTCCAGTGGAAGTTGTTACCACATGAGTTRCCACAGGTGCAGCTCAGTGTCCCTGGCACAGTGTCTGATGTACACCAGGGAATCAGCCCCAAACATCTGCCTGTTCATTTGATTTGAGATTTTGGATTAACCTTGTGCTGCTTCTGCTGCTACAAGGAGAGATCTGGAAAGTGTTTTTTATTTGAGTGTGGCTCTGCAAACGACATAAACCTTGCTTAATGTGGTAAGGATCCCTTTTCTTCACAGTCTGTAGACCTGAGTCGGATTTTAAGTTTGGAATCTGTTTTCCATGATAGGACAAGCTTTATTTTTTTTTTCCATCTGACTTTAGCTATAGGGATCATGGAATCAAAGGATTGTTTAGATTGAAAAAGACCTCTAATGCCATGGATTCCAGCCATTAATCCAACACTGCCAGGTACTCCAAGGGTCCAGCTCAACAAGAGAGGGAGCTTTCCCACACAATCAGCAGAGGCATTTTTGGAAGAAGGTTGATCCCATGCCAAACAGGGGACCAACAAACAAGATCAATGAAACACTCTCCAGCTGCCTGTAAGACCAACACCAGGACAGAGCCAACATTGTGTCTGTGACACATTTGCAGCCCAGGTGACATTAAAGTGCTGTAGAAATCAGGTCTGTGATTTATACCTGTACTAAGAGTGTGTAGAGTGTAGGTGTTTGTACCTGACTAAGCACAACCTCAGCTCCCTCTACAGTCACTGAGGACTAATTATTTCTGTCAGAGAAACKTATAACCCTCTTACAGCCTGCCCCTGGAGTGCTAAGTGTTTATTACCTTGATAGCAAGCACCAAAAATGCTGTGAAGTAAACCCAGGTGTGAGCTCTGTGCTATCCTGGCTAAGTTCCTGTGATAATGCCAACAGCCTGAAGATACTGCCCTGATTCCTCTCTTCCTGGACCTGCCATCTCCAAACAAGGAGAAATCAGCCCATGCTGAAGTGACCTCATAAGAAAAAAAATTCAGTGTTATTATTCCAGGTTTACACCACTGTAAAACATTCCAGGTCTATCCTGAGTCCTTGACAATGGCAGGGCAGCAATGGGCTGAGACCTCTTCCCTTTGGATCAACCCTCTGCTCTTCTGCMCCCCTCTGCACATCCAGATGTTCATCCTTCTCTCCTCTTTCAGCTCACAGAGGGGGGGATTTCATCCCTCCAGAATTATTTCAGAAGTTCCTTTGTGCCAGCCGTGCACTTGGAAATGCCTGGGTGAAGCCTCTGGCTCTGTCCCAGGGTAAAGTAAAGAAAAATCCAGAAGCTTCAACAAATTAACTTGAAATAAAATGTATTCAAGTAGCTTTAATGAGTATCAAAATATTCTTCCTGTGAGGGAAAGAAACCATTTTTATCTGAATCCAAACATCTTCCTCCAATGCTCTCAGCAATGTCCTTAGCAAGTTGARGACTTGGATCCACAATTCCTGCATGTCTGGCCAACTTTGGACATGGAGATTTAGTTCCTCCCAGTCTCTCTCGGGCTCTTTTTTCTCTCATTCACTCACTGTGTTTAAATTATTCCTTCCTTTTTACTCACTCAGCAGAGAACTGAATTTGCTGATGTCAGGAGCTCGGAACAGATGGGAGAGCAGTATTGATTAGGCAGTTGAGAGTAGGACATAAATAGCTTGTTAAAAGTAAATAATAATAGTTTAAATGCTGTGTACAAACCTTTATAAAACCCACTGAAGCAAATCAGATAATCCTTCCAGAAATCCATCCGAGTTTTTTAGCAAGGTGATGAAATTCARGAGCCTTTTTCACTTACTTATGTTAGTGCTGATGTGAGAGCTGATTGAATCAACAGTCTGGAACTGCCAGAGATGAGSCTGCCTTCAGCATCCCAGCCAAATGAGATGTTTGCAGCTGATGTGWGAAAGGGAAAAGAGAATTGATGAGGGAGAGAGGGAAGGAGGACAGGAGCTGCAGAGTGTGAGCCAGTTTCGTTCRGAGTGGGGAGGGAAATTTATTTTTCATCATAAATTTGGAGTCTGGGCCCAAGCTCACTGCTGTGTGTGACATCCAAATTGGGGTCTAAGGCAGGGCATGGTAYAAAGCCATGGATGAGATGTATCCTTATTGATTTTGGTTCAGGTTTGATATGTACAAAGTCCTTCAGGACTAAGAGCTTTTGTGGAGTCCGTGCTTAAAAYCCATCTGTTCCTCCATCCACAAACCACACAATACCCAGCTGTGTCTCCCAGGCATAAAAAACAGATTAAAATTCTGAAGTTATGTATCAAAGAGGAGATCTGGAGAAAGAAAATTAATTTTGAGCTGGGGCTGTTATTCTGCCTCATATAAATGCCATGTTTTCCTGATCTTTGTCTCTGCTGATCAATCGGAATTGGGACAAAGCCTGCAGCAGAGTTTGCTTTTTAGGAGAAGTGTTCAAAATTCTAATAATAGCTCAAGATGAGGGACAGGATGTTAAAAAAATAAATAAAGGGGAAAAAATTCTTGCAAGTTATTTGCAAGGGAGAAAAGAGGATTTTCCTGTGGACCCATTCCCTGTTGCTGTCACATTGACCCGTTTCACACAAGAAGGTGCTCAAGGCTGTGGTGCACCCACACTGCTGGCAGGGCTGGCCCTGGCCCCTGGAATGCTGGAGATGCCTCCTCTGGAAGGACATTGCTTCCCTCAAGTGTTCATCCGTGCTGCTGCAGAAGGAAATGCTGGAATCTCAGTGCCTGAATTTCACCCACGACGTGGGGCTGGGCACCATGGAGGGGGTCCCTGCTTTCCTCCCACCCTGGTGCAATGGGCCAGCAGGAAACTCTCTCCTCTGCACCTGTGGCTTGTTCAAGGTTTTCAGTGACTGATTTCAGAAAAATTGAAATGCCCTGAGCAGATTCCATTGGGATGTTTCCAGGGGAAATTCCTTACAGATCCAAGGTGCTTTGGAAAAATCCCCATTTAAAGAAAAAGGGAGAGATCCCAACGACTTTTAAAGCAGATTCTACCTCTCAGTGTAGAGATAAATTAAACATCTGGCCCCAGGACTTTCAGCAGAAGTGACAGCCTAGGAATTTGAGATATGGGCRCACTGGAATACACAGCACTGCAGGGAAGCAGAATTTCTCACACAGCCTCATAGCCAAAAAGACAAATCAATTAAAGATTTTGAAACAGCTACATGCAATGAATAATYAACTTGTGGAAATCACTGCTGGAGGATAATGCAGAGCTTAACAGCACACCAAATGTTGTAGTAATCTTGAACAAAAACACTTGTGGAATAGGAAAAGAATAAAAAGAGAAAACTCACAGCTGGGTCAGATCAACAGAAATCATGGTGCACAATCAGTCATGGTGAGAAATCCTTGTGCAGGGAAAATCTAAGAAAAAAAAGATCCTCCTAATTTTCCCTCTCTTTCAGCTCCAAAATTAATGTAGAAAAAAAGAAAAAAAACAACAGAACATCAACAGAAAATATAATTGTGTGGCAATACAGAAGAGATTTGGGTATAATCCCATTTTCCAGATTTGCCTTTAGCAAAGGGCAAATATTACCTCTGTACACTTCTTTTCCTATGAAAAAGAGATTAGCAGTCTTCCTTAGAAAGCAGGTGTGATAATACAGAACCAGAGCACTTTGGAGATTAACTGCTGATATGATTATGAAAAACACATACATTAGATAAAAAGGCCAACGAAGGAAAAGTTGTTTAAGTTGTGTTCCTCCTGATTCACATAAAAAGAAGAAGAAAATTCCCACAGTGAAGAATTTTCCCTTATGAGCAGAAGGTTGCTGTGWAACAACACTAAGGCATCACAGCAACATTAAAGAGAATTGCTGCTATAAACAAGTTATTTGATAYATTGAGAATGTTTTGTTTGCCTTAATTATTCACAAACAGGTGGTATTTTTACTAATTTGTTCTCTGTTCAAAATAGTCAGTTTAAACAGATTTTTGTCTCTCTGATAGCACATCAGTAGTGTTCTCATTAATCCTTCCTGGCTATTTGTGTCACGGTTGGATATTAAATCACACATCAGAATTTATGATTTTCTATTGCAGCATCAGCTGCCTCCCAAAAACAAAAAAAAATTAAAAAAGGGAAAAAAAAGGAAAAAAGTCCTTTCCTTTTTTTTTTTTGTTGTTGGCAAATTATCTGCAAAAAGCTCAGCATTGTCTGAATAGTAAAAAAAGCTTTTACAGATGGCCACAGAAGAGTTTGAAACGAGAGTATTCTCATGAATATTTATYCTCACCAATTCTCCTGACAACTTAACTTTCTGCAGACATTCTTACAAGTAAACATTCAAACAGTCTCCAAAAAGCAAATAAAAGGTTTTGTGCACAAACACAGGAAAGCTCRCAGATCCTTTATTTCGCAGCGGTATCTTGAAAACTCACCCAGAAGAAAAGCCCTCTTGTGTTCAGTTCTGTAGAGGCACAGATGAGAAATCACCTCTTGAGTGGAGAGTTTGGTCTAAGTGC
>CADDXX010000280.1:956794-1000900 GCA_902810485.1 Alauda arvensis
ATGTAGAACTCTATGAAGGATTCCCTATGTAAAATCTTAGAGTCACGTTGGAAAGGATCTTAAAAGACCATTTTGTGCCACTCCTTGCCCAGGGCAGGGACACCTCCCACCAGTCCAGGTTGCTCCACGTCCCATCCAGCCTGGCCTTGGGCACTTCCAGGGATTCAGGGGCAGCCACAGCTTCTCTGGGCACCCTATGCCAGGGCCCCAGCACCTTCACAATAAAGAATTTCTTTCTAATATCTAATGTAAACCTGCTCTCTTTTAGTTTAAAGGCATTCCCTGTGTCTTGTCACTCCATCCCTTGTCCCAAGTCCCCCTCCAGCTCTCCTGGAGCCCCTTCAGGCCCTGCCAGGGGCTCTGAGCTCTCCCAGGAGCCTTCCCTTCTCCAGGTGAGCACCCCCAGCTCTCCCAGCCTGGCTCCAGACAGGATCCAGCCCTTGGAGCATCTTTGTGACCTCCTCTGGACTCACTCCAACAGCTCCAGGTCCTTCCTGTGCTGGGAGCCCCAGAGCTGGGATCAGCACTGAGGGTGGGGTCCCACCAGGGCTGAATCCCCTCCCACAACCTGCTGGCCAGCCTTGAGGTGCAGCCCAGGCTGTGGCTGAGCTTTCAGGCTGTGAGTGCAGATTGCCCAGCCATTCTGAGCTTCTCATCCACCAACACCCCAAGCCCTTCTCCTCAGGGCTGCTCTCAATCCATTCTCCAATTCCCCAGCCTGTGTTTCGGGATTGCCCCAGCCGAGCTGCAGGACCTTGCCCTTGGCCTTTTGGAGCTTCACCAGGATTGCAGAGACCCACCTGCCCAGCCTGTGCAGGTCCCTCTGGGTCACATCCCTTTGCAGGGAGGGTCAGTGCACTCCACATCCCAGCAGAGCCAAGCACTGGAATTATCCCCTTTAACGAGCTCGGGCTCTTTTTGCCTCAGCCAAATTCTGCAGGATTGTTGAAACAAAGGCAGAATCCTTTCATGGGCTGCCACAGTGAGCAGTGTTTGAATGGCACAGCAGCAGGCTGGGTGCAAGGCACAGAGGCTGGAGCCATGTCTCAGCTTTTCTGGTGTTTTTTGCACCCTGAGAGTTGATGATGGAGTTCAAAGGAGAGCCGGAGGCCGTGCAGTTGCTTTGCAGAGTTGTTTATTATTTTCTTATCTTAAAAGTTCTCTCAGCCCAGTGTGATGCTCCCAGGATGGCAGAAAAGCAAGATCTGCCCCTCCTACAATGGCACCTGAACTTTCATTGTCTAAACTACGTTAACAATGTTTTTCTCTCAGTGCCAATAACTGACCCATGTCAGACAGTGAAATCTCACAACAACCCAATCAAGAAAAGGCCACCACCCCTGCAAAGATGGAGGGGAAGAAGCAGGAAAAGACAAAAGCACACCCTGATTCCTGAATCTTTGCCCCATTATATCTATATGGTAAAATCTAAAAATTCTATTTTTTCACCCTATGAGCTAACAAAAATCACACCAATCAAACCCATGTGGACTTCTTTTCCTCTTTCAAGTGTGGCAGTGTTTTCCAGGGTGTTAGATCAAAGGAATTGGGATTTTTGGCTCTTTTGGCTCTGTCTCGAGACCCTCAGGGTCTCGAGCACCCAGGGACCCCCAAAGGGGTACCCTGGTTTCCCACAGGATGGAGGGTGATGTGTTCAGCTGGGATACTTTGCCCCACATGGTTCTTTTGCAGGAGTTGAATTCTTGCACATTATGCCTGGCTGAAAGGAAACAGGATATTCTGTGGTGTTTAAAGGTGTCACACTCATGGCAGAGCTTTTGCAAACCAGTGAGTCAGCAGGAGGAACACAATGCTGGTTCCAGCTATTAGGCAGTTATTTAAAACAAAACAAACACAAGGGGGAAAAAAAGCCACTTGTGAATTCAACAGATGCTGTGGATGCAAAGGGTAAAGTGTTTGCACAGAGGAAAGGGACACTTTTATTAACATAAAGGTCACTGCAGTTCAATTCTTCGTTTGAGTGAATTATTCCTTCTAACCTCGTTAAATGTGGGTGTTTGTAAACAAATTCTGAAGATGCAGAGAAAATCAGACCAGCAAAAAAGCATGTGCAGTGATGGAAAAGAAACAGCTTTTGGGTGCACCAGGAGCACAGCCAGATTTTATCYCAGTGAAGGAATTACACCTGAGAGCTCAAAACGTCACCTGACTTCAACCCTTCTCATGCATGTCTTGCTCTCCCCATGCAYGGGTGGCTTGTTGCAGATGTGTTTCCAGCAGTGCTTAGAGAATGGAAGGGCCTGTGATCCACAAAACCCATCACTGAACCCTCTAGATATCCAGGCCTCCAGGTAAAATAGCACCAAATTTACTCGAGATGGGATTAGACAGCCCAGATTCTCCTAAATCCATAACTGGAACTTCAGAAATAATGTTTTGCACTTTCCCATACATAGTAATTAATTTATGCAAAGACAGAAGCTCCAGAGCTGTACATGCTCTGGATGTTGGAGCTCTGGAGCCAGCTAAAAATCAAAATAGTGGAAAGGAAAAAAAAGAAATCACAGCATCTTCTGATTAAGAATTGTCTGTGCACAGACTTTTAATTTTCACCAACTCATTTGTCAGTCACAGCTATTTGAGGAGTGCTTTGAGCAGCCATCTCATCACTGATCTTTGCAGCTTATTCTTTTGCAACATCTGTCTTTATTTGCATTTAATTAGCCYGGTTGGGTGATGGTCTCACTGTAAATCTTCCCTTTGTTTGTTGGTTCTGGATCTAAAATACTCTTTACTTTTAGGCAGCCCTATTTAGCCAAAACCTGGAACTCACATCTCTTCTGGTTAAAGGGAATACTCCCTGGTTTGTTGTTTTTTTTTTTTTCCAGGAATAACTACATGCTTTGTTTTCCTCTAATGAATTCCTGGTGTTYAGTTACTAAAGCCCTTGGGTTTTATTTGCAGCCCTGCCTGAGCACAGAGATAATTCTAATTCCAAGATTCATGTCCACTGTAAGCTTCTCCTGGTGGAGACTGATTTAGGCTTGGTACTTTGATCTGTGGATTTTGTCTCTCCTGAATTGRTTCTCCTCAGATTGAGAACAGGGTGGAATAAAAATTTTAAAAGTATAAAACAAGCTAAAATTGCAGAGATTTGTTCATTGCCAGCCTGAGCTTGTTAGCAAAGGAAGGTCTTGCAGACTTCTTAGGAACTTTTTACTTCTTGTGTGCCAGAGAAATGTCCTATTTTCTCAGAGCCCTCTTCCTTGTAACTACAGCTTATTCCCATGGCAATGGCACCAGCCTTTTCTTTTTTTTCATAGCTCACAGAGTATTTTTTTTCTCTGAAAGAGAAAACCACATTGCAAGTTGATCACCCTTGTGTGTGCTTGAGTCACATTCAAAAATAAAGAACAGACAAGTTCAAACCCAAACAATGGCATGAAAGAGGGCTCTCCAAGAAAGAGCTGGCTCATAATCAACCAATTTCCAGTTMCATTTCAGAGAAAAGACTTCAAGGGGACTGCTCTCAACCATATTTGGAGCCACTGTACTGGCTCTAAATTGTTCTCTCCTTAAACCCTTTGCACAGAAAAGGACAGATCCAGCAATACCCATCTGTATCACCTTTTTCTCCTCAAAACACTCTTGTGTCTGTGCTTTCCTGACAAAGGAAAGCAGGAATAACAGAGAGAAGCCAGGAGAAGGGTGAAACTCTGACTCCAGTTCAGGAGAGCAGCCTGATCCTGAGCCTAACTTCAATCACCTGGATAAATACCTTTCTCCTGAAGTTAAACACTAACTCGGTCAACAGGGCTATTTTTAAGACCTCCAGTAAGTGATTGTGGCCACCTAAAACACAAGTCTAAGAGGTTCTGCCATCCTGTACAGTCAAGAGGAAAAAGCTATTAAAGTTCAAGCAGCTGAGCTGAATTTAGGACATAACCCAGACTTAAGAAGCAGACTTCATGCAATGCAGTGCACCCCTAAAAATGCCACCCCAGACACTGCATGGAAACCAACTTCAGTAAAGAAAATATCTCAGTCTTCATTTTCCTTCTCCTATTCTAGTTAAATAAGACTTAACAATCCTGTTCTCTGATTTCTTCTTTGCTTATTSTTGTGCTCCATTCAGCTACTGAAAACAAAATTAATAAGCTGAAAAAGGAGAGTCCCTACAAGGAAAGTCACCATAATCAGGGATTTCCTGTGGCCCTGAGGTCCCAGACAACAACCTGCTCATCTCCATCAAGTGCAACTCTTTCACTTTCCAGAAAGGTCCCATCAAAACTGACTTTTGAATTGCCCTTTGACCCATGCTAAGGTTTGGATGGTGGAAGTTGTCTGGAGGAGACTCAGCCAGCAAGAGTTTAGTTTTTTTGGGGTTTTTTTATCCATTCTAGTAACTGAACCATTGCAGTCCAGGTCTTGTGCAATTTCTTGCTATGGACACAACSAGACAGATGAGATTAAAATGTGCCCATTCATGGCAAGTCTTTTTACTGCCAGATTACTCCACATCTCTGCTTTTGACCCATCAGAGCCTCAAAGGTTCACAGAACCCTGAAGGAGGAAGAGAAAAAGCTTCTCTGAAAGAAGCTGATCCTTTCCAAACTGCTCTAAAGTGGAGGACAGTACGAGCTACACAGAGAACACAYGGCCAGTAATTTAAAATAGCTTCTTCCCCTCTTTTCCCTCGTTCTTGGAAGCAGCAGATGGGGATTTTTCTTCAGACTCAAATCCCAGCTGATGGTCAGGCATTGCCCAATCCCCTTGATTTATTTGTAATTCTTTCACAAACAACACTTCCCCTGTCACAAACTCAGTCAGACTCYAAGTGTGCACCACACTAATTGGGATCAGACGCCCTTGAGTTGAAAATAGCCCTAAGATCATGACCTTCTGCTGAGGCTTTTTAGCAAAGATTTTTCCTGASAAAACAGGGAATTAAAGAAGGTATTTTGTAGCTCTGGGTGACCAATCCTGCTGATTTGTGTCTGTCCTTGTGAGACTGTGAGCCCCATCAAGGCCACTCGCAGCATTTTTATTGTGCCCACTGGGTGAGGGTTGCACTTAGAGCACATTTCCAGCGTGCCTGTTTGATTCCTGTAAATTTGAAATCTGCTCTCCAAATGAGTTGCTTTAATTAGCTGTTKGAGTGGAGTTTTCTGCCAGCAAACTCATTTGCTAAAATATGCATAGAAGGTAAATGCAGAAGGATATCTATCAGCTGTGAGCGTGTCTAGAAATTAGAGTGAATATCCACTGCACTGATTTGACAGTAATTGCTGTGATGTATTAAATCTGGGGCATTTTTATGCCTGGAACCACGATTCCTGAGTGCTGGAGTTGTCTGAGTCTCTTCTACACATCCACTTGAACAGCTGCTGCATCCAGTTGAGGTCGGGTATGAAAGGAAGTCATTTTTATCCYACAGCCATTCGTTGGTTACAATAAAATCAGCTGGCAACCACAGCTCATTTCCTGCTGCTGAGAGGCCTCACCAATAATTCCCAACCCTCACACGATTCCCTGCAGAGGAGCCTCAGGGTGGRTGAGCAAGGCTGGTCTCATCTCAGATCCACAGGGTGGGAATYGTGCACCACCCCAGGCCCCCTCTGAGCTCAGAGGGAGCAAAAGCTGCCCCCMACCCTGCTCAGGGCAACAGAACAGGGCACTCACACCCCCCCTGAACTGTTTCATGATTAAATGGTTGGACTCAGTGAGGTCTTGCTCAGCCTAAATGCTCCTGTGATTCCRTGGTGATGCACTCAGGGAGGGCCACAATTGGCTTTTTTCTCTCTGAGCCTYCTGTGTGCTGCCTGTGCAAGAGCTGCATGGCTGGGAAATACCACTTTTTATATCACATCTTGTATCATCCCAAACTCTTTAGCCCTCTCCTCAAGGTGCCCTTGTCTTTAAACAAAGTGCCCAAACCCTGTGGCTGGAAAGGGAAGTGTAGATTTTTCCAGAAGTTCTCCAGCTSTATTATCTTTTCCCACACTTGGTACGGCTTTGTGGGCAGCAGGGCAGGAAATGCCAGCTCAAAACTTCACTGAAGAATGCCMCTGCATTCTTCCCACTCATGGAATTTGTTTGCATTTTTCCTGCCCTGTATCAGCCTCTCCTCTCCTGTTTTCCATCTGGATTGTAGAACTTTGGATCTTTGCAGMGACCTGGGGTCAAAGCTGTTCACACTAACGAGTAAGGTGAATGTGCCAGGGGATGCTCCCGTGTGCTGGGGCCACCTTGAGTGTCAYGGCTTGGCTCTGTGGCACTGCCCCAGCAGGCAGAGCAAGGCTGGGAGCAAAGTGCCAGCTGGGAATGGTCCCTGGACTGGTCTAATTGCCAAATGTGGGAATGGTTTGGAGGTAACTTAGTAGAAATAAGCCAAATTTGTGCCAGGGAACGTTCTAATATTTCACAAGCATTGGCAGTGGCCAATATTTCCAGCACCCTTGACCAGTTTTACCTGCATAATTATRCATGGGGTATTTACCTGTACTGGTGTGCTTGTGTCCAGGGAGACCTGGTCCACACTGGGAATTCCTAATTATCCCTCAAAGCAGGTCACATAAATGAGTAAAAGATGGTCAGTCCCATCCCTGGTTCAAAAGCATGGTCTCTGTTCTCACAGTTTTCCCAAAGAGCAGTTRTGACACACAGGTATTTTGCAACCAGCAGCAAATCTGYCACTGCTTCAAATCCGGCCAAAWGTCATCTGGTTCCTCTTGCAAATGTCCCAGTGCAGAGAACTGGGTCACAAACTGGGCACTGAGGTGACAGCATGGGAGGAATTACACAGAATGACARATGCAAATGTTGCTGTGAGCAGCTCTTTTGCACATGTAGGTTGACTGGGCAAGATTTGATCTGGCAGTGCCCTGCATTTTGAAAAGAGGCCAAAACTGTCTTTAATAGTTTCAAGAGCTTTTTTTCTGGGAGGGAATTGCTGGTTGGATTTAATAACATGATAATCAAGTCCAGAGAGAGCCCATCAGACAAGATAACACAAAGTCTCCATGCACTGAAACTTTACAGGGTGGGAAAAACAATCAGATGTCTGGTTTTAAAGGGTGGTGGTGGTGGTGACTTGCCAGACCATTTTTCATAGGAATGAGCACAAAGCTGAAGCACCTCCTGGGAAATAARTGGCACACACATTTAATCCACTGTGACATGCAAAAAAAAAAAAAAATAAAAGTACTACCTGGAGACCCTGGGTGGGATGGAGATGGAGCCTGGCCTTTATGCCTCTATCTTGTGTTGATCCAGTGTTTGCCAATATTTATTGTTTTTCTCAGAAAAACTGCCAAAGGGATTGAGAATCTGTAGCCTGTTCAGTGAAGGAAAAAGCCTCTGTCCCTTCTCCAGAAATGAACACAAGATGGTGCTGCCATCCACCAACTGCCAGCCTTACCCTGCTTCTAATCCTTGGGATGTTTAAAATGAGAGTTATTAGAAATGTCTGAGCATGGTCATGTAGAAATTAGGGCTTCTCCCCCACAAATGTGGTGGGATCAATCACCCAAATGTACCACATCTAAACCCAGCACGTGCCTCAAATTGCAGCAGAGGAGGTTAAGACTGGATATTAGAAAAAATTCCTTCATGAAAGGCTTGGCAATCATTGGAATGGGTTGCTCAGGGCAGTGGTGGAGCATCCCTGGAGGRTATGAAAGGTGTGTAGATGTAGCACTTAGGGACACGGATTAGTGCCAGGCTTGGCAGTGCTGGGCTAATGGTTGGATTCAATGACATCAGAGATCTTTTCCAAACTAGATGTTGCCCTGATTCAATGAAAATCCTCATTAGTCCAGGCAGAAAGCGCCAGATGGCAAAAGCAACACAAGCTGAGCAAAAACTAGCCACAAAAAAATGCCCTATCCAGGGTTATACTGTAACCAAATTCAGAGCTGCTGCRTCTGCAGTGTCCCCACCCCAGTCAGCATTTGGGAAAGACTTCTCAGTCCATTATGGATGCAGTGCAAACTCCCAGCTCTTTGCCCCTCTGTAAGGAAGAGCTCTGACTGGTGTGTGTGAGACTTGAGCCACTGGGCAAGACTGAGCCAACATCCAAAAGAACTCCAGGAAAAGAGGCATCCATCAGGCAGCAGGGAGATGGAGCAGATGGCAATTCACTGCTCCCAGGGCTGTGTGAGTGTGTGAGGCTCACTCAGAACAAGATKTGCCAGACTAGCAAATTTTAATGAAAATGAAGTCAAAATCCTTCCTCTCAGGGCTTCCTTGGCCAAGCTCTGTGGGCACRTGACTGAGACATTTATGRATCACATTTGTGCTCATTGYTCTTGCACGGGGCTTTTTGTGCCCWGTGACTTTGTCYCCCCTTYATYAGAGGCTCTCACACAGATCCTTCTTTCCACCCAGCCCCATGCTTGCAAAATCCACRGGCATGCCAATTCCTGGGAGACATCTCCCTCCCTCCTGACTGTGATTGGGAGCAGCCAAGTGGTTCAATGGTTCTTGGTGGGACCCACGGCACTAAGTCTCTTTCCAAAGGAAATGAGGCTAAAGGGAGATTTCTTTCCTTGCTGGGGAGACTTTCCCACACACTAAAAACATCATGCAGATGTTCTTTCCATGAGGAGGGAGAGAGCTGCTCCGTGGTTTTGGATTCTGAGTGACTCGTACTGCATTAGCCCTCATTTCTTGGCTTCCCAGTCCAGAAAGATCTGTGTCTTTCCCATCTTCATGGTGCTTTGGCAGGACCAGGGGCTGTGGTTTGTACACACGTGGCTTTAACATTCCCTCAGGTGTTTTTATTTTCCCATCAAAATCCGAATGCTTTCCCCTCAACAAAGCCATGCCACTGGATCTTGGAATATTCTGAATATCCTGAGTTGGAAGGGACCCACAAGAATCATCAGCCATGTCTTGAGYTGCCATCCTGGTATCATCCAAATTGCAGCTCGTGTGGGTGTCAGTGACACAGGGAAAAGCTACAAGCTGTTACTGATATTTCTAACCCTGAACCAAACCAACCTTCCCCTCTCACACCCTTCAGACTGGTTTGAAGCCATTCCTAGAGCTCTCCACTCCACGTTTCCTCCTCCAAGGCACAGACACACATTTACCAAAAGCCAATCCTCCCCTAGCAGTGCCTGTACATTTCCAGCCTGCAATTTTTCAGTCTGGCCTCTGAGATTTGTCTGCAATTTGACAGCACTGATAGCTGGGTGGCCAGAGGTGAATAAGAGTAGAAAATTGCAGGATGGCTCAGATGTTCACCAATTCAGTGGGTGGGCATTGAATCCTGTGATCAAATCCTCATCCTTCTTTAGATCCCCACTCAGCCATCCCTTCCCTGCAATTACTTYGAGCTTTGGAGCAACCAATCTATTTCTTTGTGCTGATTTATCTTCAGGATCATTTGTTTGGAGAGACCTGCCCCTCCTGGAAAGGCCTTTCTGCTGTCACACGAGCATCCTCCTTCCTGTCCCCATTTCTGTGRCAYCCTGTASTTTTAAAATAAATAAGGTATGCATGGGGATGTGGTGGGGAAARTCACTCACAGATTCACACACAGCTCATTAGTCCAAACCTCTGGATTGYTTTTGGGACACATAGATGATTCCAGCAAGGGTAAATACTGGATGGGATGGAAATCAGTGGAAAGTAAGGGGGGAAAGTGAACTTTCAAGTGCCAAAAAGCAATTCCAGGCAAACAGCCTGGACATGATTCCTCTCAACACCAMAATCATGTCCTACCACTGTGTCCAACCCTGCCCAGTGAGGAGGATGAGCAGGGTACAAGCCCAGCGGAATTATCCAAGGATTCTACAAAAGAGAGCTAAATCAGGAAGTTCTCAACATGTCTGAGCAGAATATCAACTCAAAAAGCATCAGGCATCCAGCACACACCTAGAGCTGCAAGGATGAACACACAGCTCAGGTTCTSCCTGTGGAGACAGACAGCAACAGGGATTGTCCAGCAGGAGACACAGCTGTCAGCATGGATTGGCCAGGAATTCAGGTCCTTACAGCTGCTCATTTATTCTGTTTATCACCAGAGGCTAAGCAGGAAYACCTTGTCCAGACCACATCAGTGGTCAGACAAATGAGGGGAGGCGTCTTTCTTCAAAGGCCAAGCCCTTCTTCCCTGCCAGCAGGTGCCACACACCTGGGAACGCTGYCAGCAGCAAAACGATGCACCTCACGAGTCCCCTTGCTTCCTAAAGGAGGGCACAGAAGGCTGGCCTGGCAATGATATGGACATTTYCAGTTCAGGACCGTGCCAAGAGCTGTCAGACTCATTCATCAGCTGCCTCTGCACAAAGGGCAGCAGCTCTCACTGGCCAGAAGCTTGGCAGGGCTTCAGAGCACTGACCTAGAAGTTAAAGGCTCTTTGTTCCTYGCTAATCCCTGGAGCTGCACAGTCCCAAAGCCATTCCCTTTCTGTGCAACACAAGCCCAGCTCTCACAGCCCCCCAGCCTGAGCCCAGTGGAGCCAGCAGAAAGGCTGCCATTGTCTCTGGTGGCCASTGCACTGTCCCTGGGCTCTGCAAAACCAGACTGGCTCCTGCTTTTGTTGRAATCAATACAGGAATTACCAGTGGCCACTGCTGAACCCACACGGGGCAGTGTCCCTCAGGAGCCTGAAATCCGTGGTCGCCTTTTGTTCTGAGTGTTTCAGGGAATGCAGGATAAAGGCTTTCAGCAGGTTTTCAATATTTTAGGTGCCTTTTATTCCCAGAAGGGCTCCTTACATGGTGTACTCCTTGGTCCTACTCCCACATAACCCTTTTTGAGAGCCTCACCTCTGCTAGAAGCTCTTCTGGTGGGATGTGGAACCACTSTCTGGGTATAGCAACACTTTTCCCAGTGCAAAAACCTGAGCTGGGGAATGAGGGATCAGGCAAATAAATACCAGCCAACTGTTTGAAACCATCCAAGAATCTGTTTTCGTGTTAAAAGCAAAACCACTGGGTTATATCCTTGAGCAAGGCTCTTCCTGGACTTCTCTGCTCTCACTGTCTTTGTATCATTATTGATACAAATAATGATTTTAATTATTTATTAATTGGTCCTTGATAAAGATCTGAAAGATTCTCAGATTTGGGGGAAAAAAATAATAAYAATTTAAAAATAAAACCATTAAATCGTGAGCCAGGCATCCCAGAGGAGGATGAGCTGCCCTCTGGAATTGTCCTCTTCTCCATACTGACCACAAGGAGAACCAAACCATAATTTTACACTGAATCCCTGCACTTTCACTGACAGAGCCCAGAGGAAAGCTGACCCACAGGAAGCAAACCCACCCCACTGACCATGGCAAGCACAAGGTTAAGCCACAGTGTTTCAGGTCAAATTTTTCAGAGCTTTCTTCCATTTTGCATAATTACTGCATGTAAAATGGCTTTTTTGTAGGTCTAGGCACCAAAAAAATCTGCATATTGCTGTTTTCTACACTAAAAGAATTGTTTTCGCTTGAATTTTGAATGTTGAGAAATGAAAATTTGCTTCTTACTGATTTAGGTTATTTTTACTTGGGGAAAAAAGGCTGAGTGGGACATTTTTTATGCTGAGTTCACTTTGTTKAATGCTCAGGCAGAAGGGCCCAAGACAGATGCTGGTGCAGGACTGACATTTCCCTTTATGGCAGTAGATGGAGCTACATCCCCAATAATGTTCTTTTTCCAGACAGGCGAGCTCAGAAAAGGAATTCRTGCTGCTCCCTTCTCCCTAAACTTCATCCAGAAGGGAACTGGGTGGATAAAGGAGATAAATAAGCAGAGGTGGAAAGAATGAAGACATTTCCAGGGCTGGGAACATTATCCACTTCTCCAAGGGCTTTATTTACATTTACAATGGAAGCTGCAACCCCCCCCTTCACTCCACCCACTGTAACTTGTGCTAGAAGAAAATCCCTTGGGTTATATCCTTGGGCAAGACTTTTCCTGGACAGCTGGAAATTCCTCTGCTCCCAGTGTCTGTGTGTCATTAACAACATCACTGGTATTTATCAGTCCTTGGTAAATATTAGAATTATTCTCAAATAGGGAAGAAGGGGGGAAAAATAATAATAATAATAATAATAATAAATCAAACAAAAAAAGAAACAAAACCCAATGCCAAAGAACTTGTTTGTTACACATCCAAGTGTCTGCATTTCTCCACAGCCTGGCTGCAGTCAACCTTCAGACCATCACTATTCTCCCAGAGYTGTTTTACTCCCTCCTGTTCATTGCAAGAGCTGGGGTTCTTCATTAAATTGCAGGAATTAATCATTTAATTGCCTTAAATTACTTTATTAGCCTGTGTCTTCAACATCCAGATCTGGAAGACCCTTCATCTCCTGCCAGGGACACTTAGCTCTTGGCTTCTTYTCCTTTCCCATGCAGCAGTTTAAGTCCTGCAGATCTTTTTAACTTGTATGGATTAAAACCTCCTCTCTTCATGCTTCATCTTCAGGACTCCATAAATTCCTTCAACATTCCCCTCCAGACCTGCTCCTCCCAAGTTTTCCTGTATTCTGTCCAAAACAAGAACAGAGACTCCTTCCTCTCCCCCACACTGACAGAAGCCATCATTTTGAACATCATTTCCTTGAAGTGGTCGAAAAGTGAATCACTGTGTAAGCACAACACCTTGTTGTTTAKGGGCAGGCAAATCACAGAAAGAAATTTCAATAACAACAACGTGTTTATCATCACAAAAAACCTCGGCACCGTTTCCGCAAGGCTGGGCAGCTGCAGCCCAGAGCCTTCAGGTTATTGTGAAAAGCATCCACGAAAATGTRAAATCATCTCAGGCTCTAGCAGAGCCTCAGCTGGGTGGGGCAGGAGGGAAAGTTTATTTCTTGTTTCTAAATCCATTTTATTCTAACCAGGGCTAAACAAGCTGTTCCTGGATGGCAGAGCCTGCCTGGATTTGTTGTTTGGAAGCCCGTGGTTGGATTTTCAATACCTGTGAGATTCCAGTGGGGCTTTCCCTCTACCTCAGGTTTTAATTTGAATTCTTTGGTGCCTTGTAAGGAATGATTTCATGGCAYAGACCTTCCTTCAGTGGAGGAATTGCTATAGTCTCTGTCTTCCTTCAGGCTACCTACTTTCATTAAACTCCTTGGAATCAGTACTTCTGCAGCCTTTTTCTCTCTGCCAGGTTCAGTTTAAACAGTCTGTAGCATGCCAAAGCTGTTGGGATGGAAGGACTCACCTCAGCATCCTCACAGCCAGAAACTGGRGATACAGCTGGGAAAACGTGGGATTTTGTCTTGCTTCAAAAACAAGGCAGTTCCCATGAATGTGTCAGTGTCACCAGCATCACAAATTCCAAAGAAAAAAATATAGATTTACTGGGATAAGAACTGCAACCGCTGCCTGAGTGTCTGCTTCAGCTTGCATACCTGAGATGCCTCTGATTTGTGGACAGGGAGACGCTGGCAGAGCAAATTGCCCTTCTCTGGTGGATTCCTCCCTGTCTTCCCTTCCTGCCAAGAAAGCAGGAGTGCAGTTACCACTCCCTGGTAATCAACCCACACCTCTGCGTGAAAAAGGCAGCATCAGGCTTCTGGAGCTTTTAATCTGACCTGAAACAAGTTGGGACCGGGCTGAGGGAACTGAGCTTTGCTGCGCTCAGTGCGGGAAGCTGGCAGAAGAACAGCGGTGTGCTCTGCCCTGTTGGCAGAGGAGTAGGGCCAGGGCCCAAGCATGGAGACAAATCTGAAAAACACTCAGGCATTTCTAGCTGGGAGGCTTTCAGTGCTCTCCAGCGAGGGTTTGGATGCTGGTGGAGAGAGGAGCCAGGTAAGAGAGGGAAAGCACCGGTGCTTTTCAATCCACCCACCGCGGAGCCAGGCAAGCGCCAGGAGCACCTTTCATAACATCCCTGATGTTTTTCCCCCTCCGCAAGAAAGAGAGCTCTCAGTTGTGGTTCTCGCACTCAGATAACATCACAGGGTGCAGGGGCAGAGGGGAGGCACTGACTGGARCTATTGTAACTCCAAAGCTCCTGGGTTCTCAGGTAGGAGCCACGTGAGAGCAACRCGTGCCATGGGAATCCAGGCAGGAGGGGCACTGGCGCTGGATCTTGTTTATTGTTCTTGCCTGAGCCTGGTCTGGAAGGTGAGGGGGAGCTCAGGAGGACACAATGTACCCTGCTCCCTTCCTGTGTCCACCCAAAGGCAATTTATTCTCAAGCTGAGCCGTGGCCCCAAAGCAAAATAAATTCCCATGTTTGGCTCTGAACACAGAGTGCACTGCAGCTGAGGAAACCTTCAGTGTAAAATGCTTCCCATATGGGRAATGTTGATGGAAAACGATGGGCAAGGGCTTGTCCCACATTATYGGCACTCCTGGCTGTCACAGAGGGTTTCTTCTGCCCTTAGGAGGGATTTCAATAGGGTTCATGTTCTTGTCTTACCTTTTGGGTTTCCCCAACTATCCAGCTTGTGCCCACAAAGCTCTGTCTGTCCTGGAAGGGTTCTGGATAGTTTAAGTAGGTCAAGAGAARGACTGGGAAGGATCCCTGGCTGTAGGGATGGTTCCACTGTTGCCCAGAGCAGGGTTTCAAGCTCGTGGTATCAAACTGAACCTCATGTCCCAACAGGAAATAAAGGTGAGTTGGTGGTGACCAGGGCTTCAAGCCAACCATGAATGGTACTGAGCACCATCCTGTGTCTACAGGACTCATGTTGGATCAGGTCAGTGGCTTAATATCTTCTAGAAATAAACACAAACCACAGAAATTCATAAAACTAATAGAAAATGGAGCCCTGGCGGAGAAGATTTCCCCGCTCAAACTCATTTTGTCTCTTGAAAATGTTCYCTGTGGATGTTCAAAATCCATTTTTTTTCCTCTTGGACTTCGAGGAAGGGGGAACAGGCAAGAGAACTGSAGATATTTATCCCTAATTATGTAAGCAGCAGAATGAAGATGAACCTCTTGCTGTCACAATCTGAAGAGAGGGACAAGCATCTGTCTGTCCTGTACATTTGTAAAAGTAACACAGTGGAGGTTGTTTGCTCCTGTCACCTCCTTACTGGTGATGAGCTCATCAAACCAATGTCTTGCAGATGTCTTCTGCAAAAAAACCCACCAGGGTTAGACTCCCCCCACAGCCAGGGAACACTTCTAGCACACAATTTATCTGCTGCACATCTGTGTTTGGAAAACAGAATCGAACGTCGCAGTCGATAATCTGGGCAGTGACATAACTCACCCTGTGTCAGGCACCTGCATGTGACTGGCTGGATCCCTGCCCAGATTCYGTGGGCTGTTTTAACTAAATCTCCTTTGGGCTCCCAAATCACAAGGAGACACCTCTGGATGCATGCACTGGGYGCCTGTGTCAGTAAGAAGGATCTGATCCCTGTGTTGGCTTGCTCTGTGAGGTGGAAAGAACAGCATGGAACACCCCTGTGGTCTCTGATCCCCACTGAAAGGGTGGGAAAAAAAGGTAAAAGGAAATTTCTCCTGCCTTGCCATTGGCCCTGGGACTTGCAGGTCCCTCAGTGTTCTGTGAACACAGCAGGTGGGTTCATCACCACTGCAAAAATAGAAGCTGTTTTTAGACCAGATGAKGTTACCTTTGTGGTAGGTTGTGTCACACTATTCCAACATGACTGTGCAAGTAACCATTTCCTTCCTTGACATGGCAGCACCGAGGAAAATACCTTGATATTCTCTTATTTGCAAATGGGTGGAGGGGAAGTCTGGAGAGGTGAAACTCTCTAGAATGTCCTGAGTTGGAAGGGACCCACAAGGATCACTGAGTCTGACTCCTGGCCCTGCACAAGACAGCTCCAAGAATGACATCCTGTGCCTCAGAACGGGGCTTTTCTCAAACATCCAGTTGACTGGAAATGGTCAGTTGGTTTTTAAACAGGCAATGAGGGCCAGGCAGGTGCTCCAGGCATCCCAGATTGTGGATAATCATGGAAACTGCTGTCAGACCTGCTGGCATAGCTTGTATCTGAAGACAAAGAACCTGCCTTTCATCCCTAGCTGCACACCCTGCCCTGGGCTGCTCTCCTTCATCAGAAGAATGTTTGCGGGCTGCTGGGTTTCGATATGTTCAAGTGGCAGAGCTACAGTGCACCAGCCCTTGGGCACCAGCTATTGAAAAGCAGCCCTTCTGCTTATCTGATCCAGCTCTTACCAAGGCTGCAACCCCTCCTTCTCAACGRGATGGAATTTGCTGGCACTGCTGCCAGCCCATTCCAGCTTTTCAATAATTGCCATGACCGTGCAGCATCCCAGGGTGTTGGCAGATGCTCTTCAGAGGAGGAGGGCATTGCTCTGCATGCCTTTGCTTTCATTAAAATAAAAATTCCCCAGAGTTATTATATTAGCCCCTATTCCCAAARCATGTCTAGACAGAGTTATTTAGGGTGGGCTGTATTGCAGAGTCCTGCCCCAAAGAACTAACCACCACTGGATTGTTCATGATTTGTTTATTAGGAGTATTGCAGTCAGAGATCCCTGTCTCCCTACAACTAGAAAGACTTGAAACTCAGATATCCATCACCTAAAGCATATRCAGCCTGTAAAATATGAAATAAATAGAGAAAAGAGGGCAGAGCACAAAATTATTTGGGTTTTAAAGACCTTGGGGCAAGCACAGAGAAACTCAGGGGCAAAACTGATGGCTTTACTTATTTATTCTCAACGCAAAACTTTAGGAATTGGTTTTCAGGGCAGGGCTTTTGCAGGAGGGAGTGGAGGAAGGTATGAGGMTTGTTTAGGTTTTGTGAATCTTTTGAACTTTCAAATTTAGCACAAAGTGAACCCGGATATTTTTTTAAACTGGAGGTATCACGAAACATTCCTCCATGCAATTTAAGACATTGTTTGTACAAGTGAGATGCCCTGATTGATTTCTTTGACTTTGTAACTGAATGCAAGACTSTGTTATGCAAGCTTTAATTATTCCTATTTGGAAACAATTTTCTCTTTTACTTTCAGGGTTCTTTGGGGAATAGGAGGCAGCTCAAAACAGCAGGGTTTGCCAAAGCCAAAGCTAAGAAAATCTTCCAAAAAGTTTCWCTCTGTTCTGAGTCTGCGTTGTAGCACTTCTGATAAACTTGAATTTTGGCAGAAGAAAGTGTCTTCTCCTAATCTTCTCTTGGGTACCAAATATTATACCATTGCTTCAAAGTAAAACTCTCTGGGATTTAGTCCACATGAACACTTCAGGGTTCATGACAGTTTCAAGGGAATAACACCAAGTTCACTGAGACTGGAGAATCAAACATATTAACCTCAGGGTTTACACATTTTACAAGAAAAACAAAGGAGTAAAAAATGTCAGGCTGGCTGGAAATTCAGCCAGAGCTGAATCCCAGTTTAAGCCTCTGCACCAAGAACTTGTCTACACTAGAGTTCTAGTTGAAATGTCATTCTGCTGCAGCCACACTGATTTTGGTTTATGAAGAAGTTCTGTATGTGGTCAGCAACATTTATTCTAAATATCATGAAGATGTATCCCTGAGAAAGTAGAATCATGAGTATGTAGTCTTTGAACTGTGGCATTCAGGAGAGTAYGTGCATCCCACAGCTGTGGGACAGGTTAACCTTCAAAATTAATAGATTTAGGGGTGATAGTTTCAATTTGAAAGTCTCACTCCAGATCTCACTTCAGGCCCAAATGAATATCCTGACAGGCTAAAAAATGTGGGTTTTTTTTTTTTAATCAGGATGAAAGTAAAATCATATTAGCTTTCAGGTTTCTTCCAAGTTGGGTTTTTGGTTTGCTTTTTTTTTCTACAGTGAATTTCATAGAATCACAGAGTGGCCTGGGTTGGAAGGGAATCTTACAGGGATCTCTGTTGCATAGTCTGAAATCTGTACACAGCCTTGCAATCAGTCCCACTCCCCTTGTATTCTGCTCCTAAGGCAGTGTACAATTTTCTGAGAAAACCTATGGCAAATGGGAGCACTGGGAATGTCCTGAAGGTTCATCAGGCTGTCTTGTATCAACCTCCAGCTCATCTACCAGCTCCCTGTTGCACATCTGGGCAGTGTACCTGGAGGATCTGTCTCTACACCACTGCTGGGAGAGTGACACTTCCCAGTATGGACTGGGACAGACATAACCTGCTCTGGAACACGATGTATGATGGTGTCTGAATGTCCTGACAACGTTTTGCAGTTGAGTTCTTTCTTTCTTTCCCATTTTCACAGCAAACAGCAAAAAAGTCAACCCCTCCTTATTCAAAATTTGGACATTTCCTACCACTACATGCTGCAGATGATTGAGTGCACCCAGCCAAGAGAAGATTGGGAGCAACCTGGTCTAGAGGAAGGTGCTCCTGCCCATGGCAGGGGGTTGGAACTAGATGATCTTTAAAATCCTTTCCAACCCAAACCATTCTGTGATTCTTTGATGATGCCTTAAGTTTCAGTTTTCATGTTTTTCAGATTCTTTGCTGACTCGGGCRTGTAGGTGTGAGCCTCATATTGAGTGTTAGCTCTCTTCACAGAGTAGGTAGACAAAACAAATCCTTTYCCACATGGAGACCAAGGACAAYAGGTGCAAGTTTTTAGGCCCAAAAGCACAAACAAGGGTGGACTGAAGAGAGAAGACAAGAAGGATGGGATCTCATAATCTTAAACTGTAATTGGACAATTAAACCCCAATATGCAAATAGACCAAAACTTACAAAAGTGTGGGACCTCACGACCTGGGGTCCATTTTGTGACAATTTTGAGTCCACCTTGGTTGTAGTCCTGGCCAGGCTCTTGYMCTGCCMAAGGTGTATCCTTTAACATCTTTTAATAAATACCTACTTTATCCTCTAGCTCTGTYCAGTCTCTGTTCCAGCTCAGCCTTCCCCAGGCACCAGTGATACTTTGATTCCATGATTCCATGATCAGGGTCAGCTGTTCTGAGGCTCTTTTCTTCCAAGCTGCTTCTTGCAGCCCCACCCCACACATCCACTCTGTGCTTTGCAGAGGGCACTGCATTCATCCCCTTCATGCCCCTACCCACCCACAGCTGCAGCACCAGGAAATTTTGAACCAGAACAAGGAGGGAGGGTCACCTCCATGCTGTCCTGTGCCAGGCAGCCTTTCCCAAGGTTTTTTCTAGATYGTGAGCCTTTCTATCCCCAATATTGTTGCCTCATGCCTTGAGGGTCTGGAGCACAAGTCTTATGAGGAGCAGCTGAGGGAACTGGGGTTGTTTAGTCTGGAGAAAAGGAAGCTCAGGAGGGATCTTAATCACTCTCTACAACTCTCTAAAAGGAGGTTGCAGACAGGTGGGTGTCAGGCTTTTTTCAATGTAATGAGTGATAGGTCAGGAGAAAACAGCTTCAGGTTGTGCCAGGCGGGCTTTATACTGGATATTTGGGGAAAATTCTTCACCAAAGGRTTATCAAGCACTGGAACAGGTTTTCCAGGGAAATGGTGGAGTCACCATTCCTAGAGGGATTTAAAAGATGTGTAGATGTGGCACTCGGGGATGTGCTTCAGTGCTGSGTTCATGGTTGAACTCAATGACATCAGAGGTCTTCTCCAATCTTGATTATTCTGTGATTCTATRAATACATCCCCACACAGAGCTGTCATCTTAGAAGCAACCCTACCCCTCTACCCTTACCCCTCTGCCTCCCCTGGCAAACGGCAGCACTCCAATTTACTGCTAATCAATAGGGTTTAACAGAGACAGATGCAGCCCCGAAAGGAGCTGCTGATGCAGCTGATCCCACCAGCAGCAAACGCCTCCATGCAAGCAGAAGCATGGTCTGCCTTTTGTTGGCATTTTCTGCTCTGTCTCTCACCAGCATCCTAATTAAATAACTGTGGGCAACAATGTCAATATATATATATATATATAGCATTGCATGAAAGCCCTGGGATCTGTCTGACAGCCCAGCGTGATGCAGCAGCATTAGCAGTGTTTGCTGTACCGTTTCAGATGACCTCATCTGGAGGGGAATTGCAGCCAGGCTGTGTGTGCTCTAACCCCAGACAGTCGCAGGCACATGGGTTTTAGTAGCAATGCATCCACTGAATTTCGTTTGGCTGTCCTTTTCTTTGTGAGGGCCACGAGTGCTCTTAGTGAAGTTAATCTGTGCCTGCGCCACCGTGGATTACATTCTGATGTGTTCCAGCAGATAAGTGAGCTGTCAAGCTGTGATGGCGAACTGTTGGAAGCTGACAGATGAGTGATGCTCGGGAAACTGCAGTTTGGTCTCCTCACACTCCAGGACTTGGTCTTCAGCTTCTTCTCCCCCAAAATGTCTTCTTCCTCCACACACAGGATGAGCAGCCCTTCAAGGATGGGTCAGTGTTCTGCTGGGGAAGGAAGAACTGGGATGAAGYAAAAGTGATAGGAGCAACTACTTGCTTTGGAGGGTGGCCTTCCCCTGCAGGCCTCACCTTTGAGGAGGATGATCTAATTCAAGTTCTACAGTCTTATGTATGATTTCCATATCTCCTTTTCCTCAGCAACCAGTGCCAGTCCAGGCTCGTTTACACACAGATCACTTCCATGCAGGGCAGTGTCATGTGCAGCACAGGCAGGAAATGCTTTTCCACTGACATCAAGAGTTGAGTTTGGTCCAGAGGTGACTTTACAATCTCAGGAGTCATCCTTCCTCTCCACTGAACATGGCCTCCATTGTTCACTGAGCAGCACGAGCCATGTCAGCTATTGCTCAGCAGAAACCCAACAGGGAAAAGGTGATTTTGATTTACTGGGTTACCCACAAGCTGGTTCTTAGAGCATCAGTGAGGGTGACAATTAACCCTGCCCTCCCAGCTGCCAGTGTTTCTTAGTCCTGCCAGCAGGAAGTAGGATGATAAGTTAGATTATCCCATCATTATCTGCAGGAAGGAGGCCAGCTGGGTCAGTACAACCCTGCTTAGCGTGACAGCCAGTGCATAAATAGCATCAGGRCTTACAGAGGGTGACCAAGATTAGAAGAATACCCAGTAAATAAATGCACTGTGATCATGCCAGCATTTCCTGTGCAGGGGGCTGAGCAGGACGAGCATTCATAGACAACCTTGTGAAGAGCACCAGGGGATCTCTGAAGGCACCATGGGCACACAGGAGAGGGTTGGGCTCCTGCCAGCTGGGCAGGGTGGATCTGTGCTCCCCCTCAACTCCCCAGGCCATGATGGAAATTGGAAATCAGCTTTCCCCTCCCCCTGACCCGGGACAGATGCAGCACAGGACTGTCATGAGGACCAATTAGTTAATAAGATGCCAATGTCCCCAGGCAGGCAGAAACGTGGGTGATGCAGGGATGTGCTGTCTGTGGAGGCTGGAATGCTGGCATGAATCTGCAGGGTTTCCTCTGGGTTCATGCTTCAGTGAAAGCCAAAGTGTCTTCTGGAGTTCACAGCACCATTCACACAGCACAGGGACCTTGAACAATGGGCACAGCTGGGGAGATCAAGACAGCTGGAAGGGGAGGCTCAGGCTGCCCCCTGCCAAGGAGCTGACCTGCTCCTCTGCACTCAGTTGGCAAAGGCAGGGAGTAAGGGTCAAAACTCCCCCTAATGGCTTCAAGAGGCTTTTAGGCTGGTGAAGAAGGTGCCAAAGAGCTCAGCCTAGCCCACAGTCTGCACAGGCACTGTGCCTTGGGAGGCCAAGCACCATGTTTTCCCTTCCAAAATCCATGGGCACTGAGTGCTTGTTGCCCCAGAGGTCCTGTGTTCCTGCATTTCATGAGAAACCTYTCTGCCTTAGCAGTGACCTGCAGCAGATGAGAACAGCCTTAGCTTTTGATGGTGATTTTCCATCCTTTACTTCCCTCCCTGGCAAAAAAAAAATTATATAACCCCATCCATTTTTAGAAATGCAGGGCCAGGGCTCAGCAGATGAGGCTAATATTGATCATTTCAGCCTTCATGAGCTCAGAAAGCCAAGGTCTCCACAGGGTAGGACAGGGCAGGGCAGTGAGCACAGAGCATGGGCAGCATTTTCTGTGTTGCAGCATGTGCCCTGGTGGAACAGGGGACATTTATCCTGCTTGCACACCATCTCCTGACCCGCTTTTGACCCAAGAAGCATTTGCATTCATAAACACTGGAGCTGTACCCCTGGGAGGTGAGGGAATAAGAGGGAAGGAAAAGAGTGGGTTTATCAAATCTGGGATCGCTGCAGGGCCTGAAAAGAAAACTTTCTTCCTCTCTCTTCCAGCCCAAGTGTAAACCATTCTGCATGCCAGAGGGCTTGTTTGTTAGCCCTTAGATTGGACAGTTTTCACCAAGACTTCTTGCCAGTGGGTGACCTTTGGTTGAGAGCACAGAAAAACAGATTCAYGAGATCATCCTGCTCCCCTCCATGCCTCCTGTTGACTGAATAACTTAATTCTGGAAGACTTKACTCAGTGCAGCTGTTCTTTTGGGCAGAAAAAAAAGGCGTGAGAAGGTTCTATATCAGAAACTACTCACCTCTCCACTTTGCCATGGGAGAACCCAGAGAATCAAGGGAGAATTTTGGGGACAGCTCAAGGTGGGTGGTGAAGAAGGATGTTGGAAGAATGGGAATGAAAACCAGCATGTAACTGGAAGGATCAGGGTATCACAGAAGTCCAGACCCTTCTCCACATTTGGAACATGAAGCACAGTTCCTGCTCTCCAAAAAAGACAAGCAAAACTGGAAGAGATACAGAGAGGAGCAATAGGAGGGCTGAGATGCAGATCTGACCTTGCATTTCAMGAAATAAAGCATTTCAGCAAGAAATGGGGTGTTGTGAGTGGAATAAAATCCCTAGAAGATCAAGACTTCCCTGAAAGATAAAAACTCAGAGGGAACACCAACCCCACCTCCTGCTCCTGAGCCTTGGCTGTGCCACTCTGATGACAGAGCTGGCAGTCCCCAGTCCATGTGTCCTGACAAGTGGTTTTTGTTCACAGGGGATGGCACTTGCTAAGTCAGGCAGGCATGGCTCASAGATAATGGTTTTCTCCTGTTGAAAATTATTTTATGCCTGCGAGAGCAGACAAGGCACGCTATGARAAACCAACCAGAGAGCCCTGAGGATGAACCTGAAAGACATCTATTCACAAATTTAAAATAGGAACTTGCTCCTGCTGTAGAGGTTCTGTGGCTTTTGTTTAGGGTTTATTTAAGATAAGGCAGCTCAGTGACAAGCAGAGATCTAAGTTCAATTCCCTACATTTTTTTTGGTGGTTATTTCCTCTGGGATCTTCATTACATCTCTCTGTACACTTCAGTTTTCCCAGAAATAACTCTAACTACCTGCCTGAAGATCTGGGGGAGATGCAATAAAGGCTGTAAAGAGCTGAGATAATAATAATGTTGTAACAGGAGCTGTGAAAATACCAACAGAAAATAGAGATCCCTTTATACCACCACTAATATGTGATGCAGCTTGTGGAAAAGGCACAGGGCTGCTGGAGTTGTCTCAGGCTCTCTGGGGGAATCCACTTACACTCAGCACTAAAATCACATCGTGYTGTTTCCCAGCCTCTGGCAGAGCAGCCAAGTGTTTACACACAACTTCCACTTTCACTTCAGACGCTGTCTGAAAGCTCACCCCATGTCTGGGGAAGCAGCTCACACCTGGACACACTGGCCTTTGTTTTGTTCCTGGTGGTGCTTTTAGGGGACTTTCGAGGGTTTATAAGAAAGAGGGAGGCTTTTTATACAGGCAGTCATATAGAGGGGAACAATTTGAACTAAAAGAGAAGAGATTTAGGTTAGAAATTACTGAGAAATTGTTCTCTGTGAGGGTGGTGAGACCCTGGCACAGGTGGCCCAGAGAAGCTGTGGCTGCCCCATCCCTGTAAGTGTCCAAGACCAGGTTGGATGGGGTTTGGAGCAATCTGGCCTTGGCAGGAGGGAGGGAACTGGATGGTCTTTAAGGTCTCTTACAGCCCAAACTATTCAATGACTTCATAACTTTTTTTTTTTTTCTTTTTAGGTAACCACAGTGAATTATGTAAGCAAAGTGAATTTTGCTTACACAAAAGCAAGTCACACATCTGAGAGTGAAGGAAAACCTGATTTGTCATCTCCAAAATATGTTCTTCCCCTCTTTGAAGCCGTGTCGGAGATGACGGGCTCCATTCAAGGACACATTCCTCAATGCCAGCTCATCTGCTGGCAACGTGGAAMGGAGTAAGAACCACAATCCTGTTTCACTTGCAGGCACTTCATCCGAACAGAATTTGACTTTTTTGCCCTCCAAGGAATTTTGTGCACGAGTCATTAACCACGAGGGAATGTGCCACAGAGCCTGGTTGCAAAAGGGCAGAATCCGAGGCCAGATAGAACCCCAAAAACATCAACAGAAGCGTCACAGTGCTCCCCTGGGAGCTGCGTGTCACCTGAGGGAGAGGACAGTGCAGCCTTGGGGACAGCCACTAGATGGGGGCACGAACACACACGTCCATGGGGCCCGGAGGATGAACACCAGGAGGTGACACATCCCCGACCTTCCCTGCCCCTTGGCACGGAGCAGGATCCTCCAGGGAAGGGGATCTGCTGTCCACCAGATTCACCTGAGCGAGCCAGGCGTGCATCCACCCACAGTCCCTCCCCTGGGGCAGTAAAACCTGACTGTGCCATGGATTTGGGGAGCTCAGGCTGGGCCATGGAYAGCAGCTGGACACCCCATGTGGCTTCCACTCGAGATCTCTGTGGAGCCWCAGAGCTTTGGTTTAGGAGTCTGCCCCAAAAGATTTCTCTGTGCAATTCTTCCAGCTGATTGTTCCTCACACTACAAAAAGATGCTGCCCACTTCTCTGGAGAGCTCAGCTCTTCCAGACCTTCACTGGGAGCAGCCTGTGGGTGCTCTCTGCTGCCTGCCTTTTTGGCAAGGTGTGCCACAAATTGGCTCTGACCGAACACAGAGCTGCTTTCACAGAGCCTGSAGGGATCGGGGCATGCGAAACCTCCTCCCCACCCCGACACATCCAACGTGTTCTCTTGCTGAAGGACCACGTTCAAGAGGCTGCCAAACACATCAGCCCTGGAGCCTGAGCAAATCTGTTGAGAAATGCAGTTTATACACTCACAAATAAATTCCCTCCTCCAAAAGGAGCYGTGGAGGGAGGGGGAATTTTTACCCTTCTGGGAATGCTGAGCCCTGTTTGTCCGACCAGCTCTGCAGAAACATAAAGCGGCCTAAACAGTTTCCACTGATGATGTGTCATCAATTAAGCAGTTTTATGAGGGAAGAAGATTTGGCTAATGCATAGAGCTGATGACATATCCATGGAAAGGCTCCTTGAGCAGGCGCCACTTCGGACCCATCCTTCAGATGATGAATGAGCCAGTGGAACTGGGAGCCACTTGGMTTCTTGACCCAGTGATGAGGCAAAACAGTGGAGAGCAGCTTCCCTCCTCATGTTCTCAAAGATGCTCATAGCAGTTTTTCCAGGAGCCCTCGGATGGGAGCCTACACAGCCAGCCTGTCTCCTGAAATGACTTTTCTCACCCCCAAAACAGARAGGTCCCCACCATTTCTTGTGTCCCTGCAGACTGACACTGCCCCAGCAGCTTTTCCCTCTGCACAGAATCCCTGCCATTCACTCTGAAAACCTCTGGGAATTTAGTAGCATGTGGCAAAATCATATGTCACACMGAGGTTACAATAAATCCACATCCCTTTTCATCCCCCAGCACCTCACAGTTTAGAAGCASTTGATCTGAGATCTGGGAGCAGCAAATAATTCTGTCCAGACACTTCCCAGCCAGCCTGACCCTTGATAGCCTCTGCCAGCAGAGGAAACAGAGAGTTTTTCAGATGATATTGTTTTCTCCCTGTGACTGAGGCTCCTTGTTCAATGCAAGAGGAAAATAGCTCATTGTCARGCCTGTCTTTGCCACCGACATGTGACCAAAATATCAGTTTCTCCTTTTTGCCMAGGCCCAGTTGCTCCTGTGCTGGTAGAAGGGAAATCCCAGGGAACAGAGAGCAAAGTCAATGGCTTGCAGGCTGTACCCTGTGAGTCAGCATGGCAAAGTTCTCCTCATTGCCCCTCTGCCAGCCCAAAGCTGCTGGGAAGATGTTGTTGTTGTTGCTGTCGTTGTTGTTGCTGTTCTTGGGTGGATTTGGGGTTTTTTATCTCAGCATTTTATGGAGCAGGGTGCCTGACCTTGATTTCTTCAGTTTATGCTTGTGGTGTCCTCGTGTGCAAGCACTGAGCTGCTCTGGGTCTACTTAGCATCTGAATTCAAAGGAAAAGCTGGTTCCAACCCTACATGGCAAAGCACCAAGGAGCCTCAGCTCTGCAAGGTTACATTTTACTTCGGGGTGAACTTAGAAGCAAYTTCTCCTCCAAGACCTTCTCTTGTCTTGAAATACCCTTTTCTCTTTCTCCTGGTTTTTTTGGGGGTTTTTCCTCTATTGTATCGAGACAAAATCCTTACTGTGGCAATGACAGCTGAGGATGGCAGCTTCTGTTGGAACTTTGGCTTCACTCCCCTTCTTGAGGGATTCAAAGGTCTCAGCTCTGCGTGCTTGGAAAGCCTCTCACCAATAGCTGGGCACTGCAGGAGGGCTGSCTGGGCTTTGTGCCCTGAGATGGACAAAGGTTTTCTCCTGGATCCAAGACTTCCAGGGCAGTGGAATGGGGCTTGTTTGGCCAAGGTCACCAACCTCTTTATTTTCTTGTTTACAGGCTGGCAGAAGGAAAGTGCTGATTCAGCAGGCACTGAGAGAAAATATCAACAGGGGAAAATGCATGAGKGGTATCCTGGCTGCACTTCTGCCAGTTATTGGCCCTTTTTTTCTTTTTTTCCATCCTGGTTTCCTTGTTTCCTGCACCCAACAGATACATTTGCCAAAGTCAGGTTTGCAAAACCAGGGATGCTCCACTTTGTTCATTTTAAAGTCTTCCTATCCCAAACCACAAAGGGGGTTGGTAACTGGGYCTGGGGTCAAACTCAGAGCCAGTATTTCTCAGAAATTTGGGCAAAAAGTCTGATACAACCCTACAGAGACAAAATTCGGTGACTTCTCTACAGTGACTACAATGGCTTCTGTRAAGTTTTTTGTGCCCTGAGGCTCTTTGGGAGTGAGTTTCTCTTGATCCTCCTTGGCAGGACATGGACAGTAGTGGCTAAAAAGAGGGGCTGTACCCACACATCCCCCTGCAAGTCCTGAGGTGATTTCCACAGACCCATTTTGTGCTCCAGCTCCGGGTGTCCCAGTGACCCACTCCTGGCCCTGCCTCYTGCAGACTGCCCGTCTTGGCTTGTTGCTCGTGTTCATTTCCAAAAACAACTCAGTGTGAGCTGTCACATGCTCAGGGCAATTGTCCATCTGAAAGACTTCATTAAACATTTCTGGTAAGAAGTGTGTGTCACTAAATGGCTTTAAGATGAGACTTTCAAACGAGTCTATGTTTTTCATCAGGTCTTTGCTCCTAAACTAGGCATAATTTTTTTTCTTCCCTCATATAAATAAACTCAGATATTTAGGCTGGAAGTGAGATTCAAGGAGTTCAGTCGGGTYAGGGGGATTTGGATGACCTCCTCTCTTCAGGTTTTGAAGAATTAGGTCTTTGCTAGAAGCAGCACAGCCAAAGCATCAGCTGCAGGAAACCTTCAGGGTGAACTTGAGAAGACCTTTTACTTCTCAATGCTTCTGCTTTACCCTCTGTAAAATGAGGATCTGGTYCTTCACCCCTTGCTTTGTAAAGATCTTTGAGCTCAGGGACGGAAAGTTCTGCATAAAACCTTGACAACATTATTATTTACCTACTCAAACAAGGGAGCTTGGTTCTGCAAAGATGTAATTTTGTTTTAAATCATTCCCCAGCTCTTCAGGAAAGCAGTCTGTGGACAGGCACAGAATTAGTCACACAAGGAAAACAAGCTGTTGGGCAAGTTTTGCTTTTATTTATCTCCACCTGCTACCCAAGTTTCAGGTGTTTCTCTTGGGGAAACATTATGAGCCACTATTGCTGCTGTTGGAGAATCATGGAATCCTTAGGATTGGAAAAGAGCTCTACACAGTGCATGAGAGGCTGTGAGAGCTGCCTTGCTTTTGTTTCAAAACATCATGAAACAGAGCTCCCAGCTGTTTCAGGCCAAAAAGAAAAAAGGAAAACCACTCCAGAAGATACTCAGAAATATCTGACATCCTTTTGGATCTTACTCGAGGCAGCAAAGGTGCCTTGTTGAGCGTGAAATGTTTATCTTTGCATTGCTTTCTTTCTGCTGCTTTATAACCACACATTTCCCCTGCCTTCTCCTCTTGCCATGYCCTGGGCATGCACCTTCTGCATGGCTGCTGCCTGCACAGCTGGGCAATTCAACTGAGATTGTCTCTTCTGTCACCCRTGGCATTTGGAGCCACAGAACCACGCTGCAGGATTTTGAGAAAGCAAAGGGCAAAGACCTTTMGTGGGTCAGAACTTTATGGGCTCATTAGAAAATTGCCTGTCATTAATCCTGCTGAGAGTAAAACCAGCCTGGTGTAAAACATCCCAGCAACAACCCTTCCAACCCATCATGTTGATTTATTCCAGAATGTTGTCTGGGCCAAACTCAGCCGTGGTCAGCACTGCTGGACCCTTAGATAACAGGTGCCAACCTGCCATGTGTGAAACATCATCAGTTTGAAACCTGAGGTTTAACTGAAGCAAGARAAATCAGCCTGAAGCTGAAACCACTTGAATTACCAAATCTAATTTGAGGGGGAGCAGGCAGAGAGGAAGATGACAGGGGATGCAATGCTCTGTGGCACTTCTTCAGAAGCTTTTTCACACCCATAYGAATATTTGTCAAACCAGACCATGAATCAGACCCTGCTAAAAATTTTTTTTATCTGCTTTTGGCTTCAGGCATCTGCTAGAAAGGACCCCTTGAGTCTGTGTTATGCACATCTTGTGGTTTTATTCAGAATTAGGCAACAATGCACAATTCATCCTTTTTGTGTGTGTGTGTGTGTGTGTGTGTGTGTGTGTTATCAGCCTGCAAGGAAGGGAATAAATTAACAAAACACTGTGAGATCATTCATAGCACCCTCATTCACTAAAAAAATTCATCCCTGCAGCCTGACCCGGCCAAGGAGCTTCAGCACGGCTGTGTGACAGCCCCTGCAGGTCAGTGCCAGGGTGCAGAGCTGCAGGGCAAGGGCAGGGAGGGGGTTTCACCCCGTGTAGCCCAGGGCAGGTATTGCAGAGCCACCCCCAGCAGCAGAGATGAGCATTTCCCGCCGGAGCTCACTCGGGGTTGTTGACTTTGCTGCAGACAGTCAGGCTGGGGCAGACCCAGACAGCAACAAACCCCTTATGAAAGAAGCTGGGAAAGAGAATCAAAGACTTCCAGTAACCGCCAGTTCCTGCTGGATGGATTTAACCCCTTCAGCATTCCCAAACAACCAGTTCTCCTGACTGGCACCTGGTTGGTTCTTGCCTTGGCTYAATTGAACACCTAAACATGAAGCCACAGAACATTTCCAGGGTCCATCCCATAATCCAATCCCCACCTTAAGTTTCTGGGACRTCCTTTTGAAAGCTGGTGTGTGCCAGGATCAATTTCCCCACTGCCCAGGCTGGCTGAGAAGCGGAAGAATTCGCTGTCCTGGTGAATAGGACATGTCCTTGGCCCTGAGGTCTTGTGGATAAAAGAGCACCTGGGAGAACATTGGGACTAAAGTTCCATGTTGCTTGTTTTCTTCAAGCCATGATTGCTCCAGAAACTGTGAGCCCAGCTGCAGGTGACATCAGTGAGTCTGAAGGACTGGAGAAGAGAGTGGGAAATTTAATCAGAGCAGAGCTGAGGGAAGAGGCAGAGCTGCCTTCACCCTTGSAGACCATCTGCTCGGACCTTTAACWTCTTCCACAGTGCTATGGATGTGAACATTGGCTCTCAGGAAGRCAAAACACAGCACAGCTTATTTTGAGCTGGGGCAACTCAGGGAGTGCATATGGGAGGGCGGGAGGTGACATCCCAGACAAAGCCTGGCACTCCCACAGAGCTCTCCTGGGAGCTCTGCATTAGGGGGGACAGCGTGTCTGTGCCCATCTGCTGCAGATGGCACCGTGCCACCTCACAGCTTCTTTTTGTAAAGGATTGGGGCAGCAGCTGGCTCAGCCCTGCCAGGGTTTCTGTCCCAGGGGCAGGTGGTGACCTCTGAGCAGGCAGCAAATGGAGCAGAACCAAGGGAGAAGCGTGGTGGGGTTGGCCAATGCAACCACAGTGAGACGTTGAAGGACAGCATAATCCTCGGGGAGCACAGTGCATGTCTCCCTCAGTCATTGTAAAGGGATTCTAAACCCAAGTTTGCATATGGATGAGCAGTGCCAAGGGCCTGGGAGTGTTCTCCCACCTTATCTGTGTTGGTTAGAGTTCATGTGTCCCATTTTGTGATGTCTGTGGTAGCTCCTTGCCATTAGGGCCACTGAGAGTGCACACAGMCCTTCTGTGCCCTGTCTGCACTCTGCTGAGGAAAGGCTCAAAGTGGTGGGACTGATGTTCCTCGTAGCAGGTCCTCACTTTAAGTTTCAGTGCAGTGCCTCCTCTTTCTTAAAATAGGCAYGAGATGAGATGAGATGAGATGATGAGATATGAGATGAACTGGATTCTCCTTTCTGTGTCACACCAGACATCAGTCTGAAGGAACCACTGATATCAAACACCAGTTTTATTAGGAATCCAATGCTTTGAATGAAATCTACTGTATCAGGGGCTTAAAATATTATTCTGACTGCATAGATTGATCAGAAATGAAATATATTGCCAGATATTTAACCACAATCAGATACATTTATATATATATACCTATGTATATATATATAGAGTCTGTGTGTGTAAATAATTATCTATCTATCTGTCTATCTATCTATCTATCTATCTATCTATCTATCTATCTATCTATCTATCTATCTATCTATCTATGTGTGTGTCCATTGACATCTCACTTTTTCAGGAGATTTGACTGATTTGTATCAAGGAGATTCTAACTGGGGTTTACCCTAACACTTTGCCTAGAAGCCTTTAGAGGTTTTCAACATTCATCTTCCCATTCCTGCACAGCATGTAGATACAAAAAAAAAAACCAAAAAATGAGGGGTTTAGTACTTGTATCTCTACTT
The DNA here is from genome assembly GCA_902810485.1 of Alauda arvensis. Taxonomy (NCBI): domain Eukaryota; kingdom Metazoa; phylum Chordata; class Aves; order Passeriformes; family Alaudidae; genus Alauda; species Alauda arvensis. The sequence continues at coordinate 987,749 of CADDXX010000280.1, forward strand.
AGGAGATGCCATGTGCTGAAAAGCAATTTTCTGAAGAGCTCACACCATGATCTCAGGTGTATTAACACTAATAATTGCAATGACAAGAAGACTCGATGCTCTTSGAGGTCTTTTCCACCCTTAGTGATGCTGTGGATTCCAGGAGAGAGCCCCTGACCATATCACAGAAATCCAGCTGCGTCCTGGTCATTTTGGCACAGGGAAGGTCAGCATGGACGTGTCCCTCAAGGACAGCAAGGTCCCCCCTTGCCTGTGGGATCTCCCCCTCCAGAGGGCTCCCAGGACAGCCACACTCACACACTGGGAGAGGAATTCTGAYTGGAATTATTTGCCTTTCCCACTTTCTTTCCAGTGAAGCTGGGAGACTCCACTGGCTGTCAGACAGCCACAGGAGGGTTTTGTTTAAACGCACTGGAATTAATTTGTCTGATCAGTGTGAGCTGCATTAATGGCCAGGGCAGGAGGCAGCCAGTTATTTGGATATTTTTTGGCTCTGGGAGAGGTTAAGTGAGGACAGTGCTGAGAGCTGCATTGAGATTTGGCAGCCCCAAAGGGGAAGCCTGTCTCAGAGAGCAACCGCCTGTTTTTCAGCTGAAAATATATTTCCTCAGCTGTCTCTGAAAGTAAAGGTTAAGCTTAATTTAAAGCGGAGTTCTAGCAGCCTGGAAAATAAAAGCAGCAAGAAAAAAAAACTTGTTTCTCTTTCCTGCCAGTCCTAATGTCATTTCCTCTATCATTGTCTTCTCTTCTGTCATTGTAACCACCCCACTTCTTGCCCTAAGGAAGAATTTCTTCTTTTTAAGTCTCAACAAACAAATTGTCCAGCATTTCTCCCAGCTACCACGAAGAACTTCCAGATTTCCTCACTAAATCCAGGAAAACAATTCACCTGAGCACCCTTTGAACTTCCCTGTTACTCCTGACACTGCCTTGTTATGCAGAGCAATAACCATCCCCATCTGATGGGGTTTTTGTGGAAAAAACAATGGAAATGCAAAAAAAAACATGTGGGAATCACAGCTTGTAGTAACTGGAAACTTGTCAGCAGGGGTGATAAACAAGGTTTGAGCTGGGCTGATTTAAAATTTTGTGTTTTAATGAGGGAATGAAAGGCAAGGCAAGTGATCTGCTTGCACAGAGTCACACCTGTGCCAAAGCATGGAGCTGAACCCATCTGGAGTGGCCAGAAGAAGGGGAAAGAGAGGGACAAGTGAGGAAAGGAGATGACAGGTACTGGTTTGACCTGATGCTATAACATCAGGCACTGTCAGATCCAGGGCACGATGCAAGAGGAAGATAAATCCAGCCAGTGGGGCCTGCACTGATKGTGGTTATGGACACAGCCAGTACCACCAAACACCCCACACTGCAGAGAATACAAGAAAAAAAGTTTTTTTAAAATAATTTCCTACTGCAGAAAAACTGACAGCAAGAATAAAATAACCACATGTAAGCACACACACGCACAAAAACATAAAAACCTTAGAATTTGAAGGTTTCTCCCCCCTTCTTGTATAAAAATGTACAGTAAATCTAACAGAGCAGGGACAAACGAGGAGGGACMTTGTCACTGCTGGTCTGATCACTCAGCTCTGCAATTACTGAGTGTAACTTGGATGAGGGATGACACCTGACCTTTGAGAGGCAAAGAAAGCAACCCTGGATCTCATTAAAACCCTGGGTTCACCACTCAGCAGTGATTATTCAGGTTGGAGCCTGAAGGGGGTCACTGTGACCATGTCCATCAGCCTGGYAGTGACTCAGCTCTGCTGTCCTGATAGAACTGGACACCCTGTAGGAAAATATCCTGGTTGGTTTAGGCTAGTCCCTAGATGGGACTCAACAGCTCAAATACAGTCAGACCTATCATCTGAGCCAGTTTTTTCCAATGTCAATAAAGCTAAACTGTCTGGATTGGGGGTTATTGAACCTCAACAGGGCAAAGGAATCACCCTTCCAAGTGCCTGATGTCTCCCAGGGAGTCAGAAGGAAGCTGTCAGGGGTTGGCTCGAGGTGACACCTGCACAGCAGACACTGAAAGTGCCATTTAACACTAAACACTCTTGTCTGGGGATAAAAAGCCAAGTAAATGTTGTCCCTCTCCATTTTCACACATCATTTCCTGGGTGTGTGTGGTTTCCTGGGGGTACAGGAGACTCAAGTGCTCACCAGCAGTGAACCCCTGGAAGGAAGCACGGGTGGGAGCTGGACAGCTGAGTTCCACTGTCCTATTGGATTCCCACAGATCCACAGATTTTGGAAAGCAGGTCCAGCTTGTTCCCTGCCTGCAGCCACCTCCCCACATCCCTTGGACACAGGTAAGGACACAGCCTTCCYAATGTGAGTAAAATCAACAGGTGTGGTCAGCACTGGCTTCTCAGTGGGGAACCCTCTTCTTGGGATGGGACAGGAACCACGTGGATGCAGTGGGATTGAGAGAGACTCGTTGCTTCAGCTTTTGTGGTTCCCAAATTCCTTCTCACCTCCTGGTAAAAAGAATATACAAGGTTAGGGGCCAGGAGAAGCCTTCAAATCTCTTCTCTGGTCCTTCCAGAGAGAGAAGAACTTTCCTCTTCTAGGCCACTAGTTCAGCTGCAATGCCAAGGAATGCTGCTGTAAGACCATGCTGCAGACTGTGAAAACACAGGATGGAATCCTTTGTCTTCTGACAGGTGTGAAGGCCAGATCAGATTATCATGATGCTCCTTTCTGGCTTGCAAAGTTGTGACTATTTAAAAACCAGCATTCCAAGAGGGGTCAGAGAGCCCATACTGACAGGTTGGTCTTTCAGTGCTGAAGTGCAAAGATGTTTCTGAGCCTGTGCTATTTCACCTGACATCCAGAATATCAGCCATAGCAGCAAAAGCTAAACCATTGATTTCCTTTGGTCTAAGGGAGGTGATTGTAGTCACAGCCTCATGCCCAGAACATGCCCAATGGTTTTAGGCACTGAAAATGCTTGGATTGAGAARGGAGACAATAAATCCTGGCAGTCACAAGTGTGTTGGATGTGGCCAATAATCTGACAGAGGGCAGGTTTGGATTAGGKRTTAGGAAGAAATTCTACATTGTGAGGGTGGTGAGRCCCTGGCATGGWTTTTCCAGAGAACCTGTGGTTGCCTCAGCCCTGGAAGTGTCCAAGGCCAGGTTGGATGGGGCTTGGAGCAACCTGGGATAGTGGAAGGTGTCCCTGCCCATGGCAGGAGATTGGAACGAAATTATTTTTGAGATCACTTCCAATCCAAATCACTCTGTGGCCACAACACCACAGGGAGTTCATGTCTGTGAGTCCTGGGAAGGCACCAACCCCCTCCATCCAGCCCAGAGCAGGGTGTGTGTGACCATGCCATGCTGCCAGTGTGAGCTACACCAGCCACAGTGRGGCAGAAGGGATGAAAACCTCATTAGCATTGTCCATCCCTCTTCATCTGCCCAGTAAATCCYACCCAAAACAGGGAAGGGAGAGAAGCTGATTTGTCTTTGGGTCCATCCCCTCCCATTTCTTCCTTCAACCTCTTAGATTCTCCTCTCCCTCTWCACTCCTGTCCTTGGCCCTCCACATTCCCACCTATCTATCTARGAGGCTGTTGTTGATGTAATTTTAYTTCTCCTAATTTCACTCCAGGTTGTGAGGGAGGCTGAAGATCTGCTCTTCTTCCTGGATAAAGAGGCTTTTTAATTTCTTTTTTGAATTTTCATTAATTTGTCTTGAATGCTCATGAAAACYAAGCATGTCTGAGAAATCCCATCACTCCGTTAGCCTGAGGGATTTTCTACCCATTTCTGTGCATTAGGTTAATGGAAAATACAGTCTCTGTAGAGCTGGAGGTTCATGTAATTTGTCTGTAAATTTGAATTCCCACATGTATGCACAGTTTTACTCTTTTCCCTTGGGGAAAATGAAAACAAACCTCTTCATTTCTGCTTCAAATCACTTGAACCCATTTGTTTTGTTTTATTAAGCAGAAACGAAGCATCTTGCTTGGGTCATGCTGACCTCATGTTCTGCCTMTTCTCATTATACAGGGACTTCAAAAAAAGTGCTTTCCAGTGTCTTAGACCTTTTTATTCAGCTGGGAGGCAACATTCCAGGATGGACAACATTTTCCTTGGTACGCCCTAGACCTTGACTAGCACTGTTTCCATGTTCATCCAGTAAARGAGGGGAATGCAGTGCCTGGCTGGGGGTGGAGGGGAGCCTGATATCATTAAACCCAAACACAGATGGTCTCTGACAGCTCAGAAAGATTCAGGTTAATAGTTATGGAAAAACACTCCCCCCAATAACAACAACCCACAATAAAAATAATAATTTAAAAAAGAAAAGAAAAAAAACCCAAAACAAACCCAAACAAACAGAAACGTTATTAAATCCAGGAATTTGAAAATATTTCCCTTGGACTAGAAATACCAAAATAAGGTCTTTCCAGAGGCATGTTTAAAGGGAGGGACAGCTGTTCTGGAAGCAGGGATATTTCAGACAGGTTTTGACTAATAAGGGAAGAAAATAATGGCATTTTTCTGGGCCCACAGCTCTTGTTTCTACTCTCTGTAGTGCAGCCCCACATCCAGCATCTCCAGATCTTCTGGGAACTGGGCACTCCCCATCTTCCATGAGAAACACAGTTTGCACAGGCTCTTTGGAGGTTGGCTCCTGTCCTGGTGGGTGCAAGAAGAGATGGAGCAAATTTGAGGAAAACAGTGCAAGAAAAATGGGGAAAAAGGAACTGTGGAGAGCTCATAGAGCCAACAGAGGAAATCACAGGAGTGGACTTGTCTTTGGTGGAGGCACAAGTGGAAATTAGAGCCCCCAGCTGAAGCCTGCACCCACGATTCCCTTTCCAGGATCATGTGAGAGGCATGAGTCACYGGCTGTCCCCATCCCTACCTTGGAGGGATGAAGTGCAGCATTGCAGTTTGCAGTGCACTCGACTGGAAATAACGCCCTTGGGACAAAAAGGGCTGTTGTTGGAAGGGCTGCCATTCCCAAATGCCAGCATTTGGAAGCGTGCAAAGAATGGCAGTCACAGGAACTGGGATTTGAGCAGGAAAAGCGGTGCCAAGCTCTATATTTGGATATGGTTGTTGCTGTGTTTGTTATTATTATTATCACCACTCAAATTATGGTTCTGGTTGGAGACCGTGCTTGAGATCAGATCTCCTTTTAGCGAGGGCTGTCTGCAAATATTGTGAGAAAYGGTCCCTTCTCCCAGGGCAAAAATAAACAAAAAATGCTTAAAAATATTCCTTTCCAGTGACAGCAAGGTTGCCCTGTGTGTACAAGGAGAGGGGACTTCAGGATATGCAAGAAAGTTCTGATAAGTGCAGCCCAAAACATCTGAGAGACAGCTCCTCTTATCAAGGAGTTTTATCTCCYGGTRGATAAGAAAGAGKGAAGTACTGCCACCTCMTTCTGAGGCACAGGSAGATGAAGCAGCTCAYCCCAAAACCTACCAGAAGACCTCCYTAAGCTCAGCCTTCCTAGTTCAGAGGAGCAGAAACCTGGTTTATTCTAAAGCAGAGTTTGGGAACAGATGGTTTTAATTACAGGTGTCACTGCCTGGACCACCTGACCCAGGAGAACCCACCTCATAAAGCTCCCAAGGAGACCCACTAAGGGAATCTGGTGGGGCTGGTCTCCTTAGGGATTCCATGCCAATCACAGCCCAGCTGGTATTTTTAGGGGGCTGCTTTAAATCAGGCATCTGTTTTCTAGGGCACCAGAGTTTTGGGRTGTATAGGAGACCTACAGTGCCYAAGGTGACMCAGGGACAGGACTCAGCTGAGTAAATATAAGCATTGTGTGTCATACTTTCCACACCACACTTTCCCAGCAGTTCTCCAGCTGCTCTTCCTCAGGGCATGGATCTCTCACAGACCTCTGTCATATCTCCCTGCCCCAYGTGGGGACATCTCAAGTGACAACAGACACCTCTGTTCTCTGTTTCAGCAGCAGATCCTTCTCTGTGTGCAGGTTGGACTCCCTGTTACAGCCAACAGAGAGGGCTCCACCAAGCACTTGGAGCTGCCAAGACTCAGATGAGGTGTTCTGGCTTTCCTGAAACACCTAAACAGCACAAATACAAAAGRCATAAGACCTTCAGGAAAATTATTCCCCTTTGGAGAGACAGCTAGAAGGTGGGAGAGCCTCTCATATGGCTCAGGACATTCTGTTGGGGAGCTGAATGGTGTCCACATCCTCTGAGAGAAATCCCTTCCACCCAGTGCATCCTTCCCTGTTAGGTCTTAAACATCTCTCATCATCTTTCTTGTGAGCTCATCTGTTCTTGTGACAGTTTTCCAGCAGCATCCCAAATGACTTCCCATGGGAAAAGGATCTGTTTCATGGGGAAGTGTGGCACAGAGAGGGGAGCTGAGGGGTGCCTGTGGTCACCCAGAAGGCAGAGCTGGGAACAAAGCCAGGCTCTCCTGCATCCCAGCCTCTGACCCTCAGATCCAGCACAGGAATCACTGCACTCCAGCTGCTGGCTGAAGGCTGAGTTTTTCCTGTAACAGGAGGTTGAAAAGCAGTGAAGWTTCCGACACTGATTTTATCTAAACCCCTAAGCCTCACTCCTGAAGTGACTGGAGGACAGATTCCCATCCCATTTGCATTTTGGGACCCTCAGAGGAAGKTTTGGGGCACATGACTGTATCCCACCGCTTCGATGCACCTGGAATTCCCACTCCCCTTTGCTGCTGGGCACTGAAAAYGTGACAATTCCCTCTGCCCATTCCCCCTGCTGGCTGTGTGCATTGATATTCTCCACCACCCCAGTGCACTGATGTGACTCTGTGCACTGAATTTCAATGAGTGGGTAGGGGGTACTGTCCTCATGCAGAAATCCATTAGAAGCTGCTTGCTATTGAAGGGCAGTGAGCAGATAAATGTGATTGTCTACGAGCCTGAAAACAAAGGCAGTGTGCTGTGATTTTACTGGAAGAAAGGTACTGTCAGTGGAAAAGGTTCAATATGAAAAATACTCTCAGCTTCTGCATTGAAAAGTCTGAGAAAGTTGAGAGGAATAAAGAAAGAAATTTAGCTCAAAGGGGAAAAAAGGAGGAAAAAATTAATTTTATTAAATTACAGCTGTAGCTTTCCTTCTTTTTTTTTTTTAATTCATAGGATGGCTGGGACAAAGGTCAGGAGCCTCATTCTCCAGAACTGATGTTCAAGCCCCATACACAGCAGCTCAGAGCAGAGGTTGCCTTTTCACACTGTGTTCCTAATGTGGCAGACATCCCTGGGGCTTCCTGGGCWGCTTCCTGAGAATTTTCTGACAGATCCTCTCAGCTTTAACTGGAGCAGCCACTTTCCCTGGGTGCAGGTGAGCTAAATAAAGCCTCCATAAAGAGCTGAGTGCCAAAGGAGGCACCACACCTCGTTATCCCTGTGGATCCAGCCCTTGGAATTCCATTCTTACCACCCTTTATTGTGGGGAAGTCCCTTGAAGGGGACACCCACTGTCACTGTCTGGGCTCCAGCTGCCAGCCCCAAAGGCAGCCTCGTGGTCCTGCAGATCCTGGGTCATTTCCATGTGGATGTCTCATTCCTGGGGTGAGTTTGAGCTCATGAATCAAGGTCCTGAAGYAAGTGAGGTTATTGCCAACCCCATCCCTAAACAACTGGGCAATTCACCTGGAGCTGGTGAGCGCAAAAGCCTTGCCAGCAGCAATCCCCACGAGCTGTGCTGGCATCTTCACCCTCAGGTCCTCAAAAAGATGTGATGTTGATTTAGTTTTAATTCCTCATGATGCACCTCAGTGATGGAAAAGCCCAATTCCCAGCCAGGGCAGGAATAAAGCCACAAACTCATCTCTGCTTCACCTTCCTGTGCCCTCCAAATGTGAGAGATTTCAACTTTTCTGCCCCGCAGGCTCCATTTCCCAGCCTTCAAACAGCAGCCACAGCACAGCATTTCTGTCTCTGAGTGTCACAGCTATAATTTACACTTTAGTGCAACCCTCCAGGGTTTTWCAGAGCCACTAAATAGCAGGGATGTTCTTTACAGTGGGGAAGGTGTGCACTGATGGTGCTTCCTGCACTGTGTCCTCCTCTGACTCCTTCACAGACTGGCAGGAAGGAAGTTTGTCATTCCAACACAAACTTTATGCCCAAAGCACACAGTTTTCTGCACGGGCCATGTTGGTGTCTCAGCACCAGTGCTTGAAACAGGAAACAGGTGAAATGAGGAAGGAACCACAGAATGAGTGCAGAGAACTGTTTTATTCTGCCTTTTACCTCTGCTCTCACCCACAGCTGTGTGGCCTCTCTGCCTTGAGGCTCCCTGTCTTGACACGTCCAGATCCCACTAACCAGCTCTTCCAAGCAGACACAAAAATCCCACTTATGGTCCCTCCTGCCTGGGAAATCCAGGGGCTTGGTGCATTTGGTTGTTTCAATAGCACAGAGGCACCCAGGGACTTTTGAGACACCCACAGGTAACAGAAACATCTGCAAAGGGCTTGCAGATGTGACACATCATCTGTGGGTGGTCAGAAGCAGATGAAGAAGGTGTAAAGTCCCACTTTGGAGCAAATATCTGTAAAAGTTCAGCATCCTACACTAAAATATAYAAATAATTCTATAGCAGACACGCCAGTCCCAGACATCAGAGTGAAAGTAGCGTGAATCCTTATTGCTCTTCCTGCCTGTTCCCCCAGATTTCTCCACCCAAAACACATCAGAGRGCATCCATTTCCCTTTTTAAGCTTCCATTCACCTTCTTCATCACTCACATATCCCAGCCTTCCCTTCCAGCCAGCACAGGGTTCCACATCTGCCCTCATTTCCTCCACTTCCCCGAGCACACAGCCTTTTCTGCAGGAATAAAGCCACTCCATGCCTCCACCCACATCCCAGCTCCTCCTCCAGGACACCCTGTTCCCTGCCTGGAAGGTCTTCACYCAAACATCTCCTTGAGAGAGACACGGGAGTGTCAGTTTTGGGATGACACATCCCATAAAGGAAACAAACAAGGGAGAAAAGTTCAACAGAAACTAAATTTGGACTGGTGCACGTTGTGCCACCACTTAAAGACCTGAAGACCTGGTAGGGCTGATGGAGAGCCCAGCCTTCAGTGGGGTTTTTTTTTCCTCTGTTTTTGCAGAAGAACAATTTTATGGGTGCTGATTTTACTTCAAAAATCAGGTGGTAAGAAATATGCGTGTCCTGCAAGCTGAATAAAAGCACTGAGAAACCCCCTGTGTGTGGCTGATCCTTTTAGAAGGGCAGATGAGCAGTTGTGATCAGTCAGGTCCTGGTTTCACCTTTTCAGGGATGTGCCACATTTTTAGGCTCTGTAGGGAGAACAACCAGAAATGTTGTTGCTGTCCCCCGTGGCCCTTTTTTTTTTTCAACTGGGCTACAGCAATGAGAGATAAAACTGAGATTTCAAGGTGGCCAAAATATTGGAGCAACCTCAAGTCATGTGGCATTAATGCACCAGAGAGCTTAATGCTAAACTTYTCCTTTAATCATTAATCATCTKGTAAATAGCATTAATCTGAGTCTCRAAGGAATTACTCTGCAAAAGGCTTTGATCCCAGCATTTTTGGGGAATAAAGCTCTTTGGGAGTGATTTTAAAAATCACTGTCATTCTATCAAATATGATGAAGAGAACCAGCACCTCCAGTTGTATTCACTGTGCTTTAAAACAGGACAAAGATTTYTTCGGAGTTTGCCAAAAAAAAAGAGAGAAAATTGCAAACACCTGGATTCTCCTGATTTTATTCAAAGTTTTTATTTCCAGATGTACTYACAAGAGATTATGCCAACCCTCACYGCCTCATCCAGAGTCAGCTGTTSAGCTTCAGAGCATATCACAGGCTGGCATGAGGCAGAGATCAGCCTCGCAGGAGGTCAGAGGGAGTTCAGAGGAGCAGAACGAGGACAAAAGGCAAGGAGCATCCGCGATAAAAAAATGCAAATGCATGAGGCTGAGCAGAAAGGCACACGAAGTGCAGCTGTATCTGCTCCCTCTGAGCCCCGGGGAAGGGCAGGTTGTCTAGACTGTGCAGCTGCAGGAGCCAGTGAGGGATGGAGCCACATGTGCTGGAGGAAGGGCAGCAGCAGAGCAGGGGGAAGCTCTGGCAACAGCCCCTGCGATTCCCATCTGCCCCGACCCACTTACACCCAGAGAGCTCAGTTTAAAAGAGATGCAACCAAGGCACAGCACCAACTGTGGGATTTCTGAGGGGCTGGGGAGTATAAAAAGCTTCTCTCAGTGACTGAGAAGCTGGAGAAAAGGTTCATGATTTCTGGTGCAGGCCAATCTCATGGGGGCATCCCTCTTAAATTTGTCCATACAGCACTCCATCACCTCTGTACTGCACACACACATCCTTCAGAAGCAAGAGATGCTCTTCCTGGCTGAATTTTTTTTTTTTATTTTGGACTAAAAAAGCTGTTAAAAATTACGTGGCAAAAATGAGTCATGCTGTGCAAGGGCACATCAGAAAGGCAGCTTGAACCAGCAGCTTCCTCCTCRTGGCAGGCTGCAGGGAGCTGCCACTTGCAAGGGGTCGAGAGGAAAGTGTCAGTGTGGCCCCTCTGCTCCATGGCCAGGCACTTCCAGGGCTGGAGCCAAAGCCCTGGGCTCTCCCTGTGCTCACACTCCATTTCCCCAGTCAGGGCTGCAGTTGCAGAGGTGAAATCAGATTAAATTCTGCTTCAGCACAGGTGAGYGAAAGCTTTGCATCAAAAAACGGGTGATGCTGCAAGCGATGGCAAACTCAGACCACAGGCAAAGTTCCCACTTCCCTGAGTGAGGKGAAACTCAGATTTCTTCACCAGATCAAGCAGAAACACACCAGGGTTACCTGAAGTCATCAGACAGAGGTTTTTCTCTTCAGTGATGCAGGAGAGGACAAATCTTCTCTTCCTCCCTGGTCCTCTGCCTGTCTATACAAAGCCCTGCACCCCTGCAACTGAGGTGAGCTCATGAGGGGAAACRGGAATTTAAAATAAGAGAGAAGTTTAAAAAAAAAAATAGCCTTGGGGTTTTGTTTGTGGTTTGGTTCTGGGTTTCCTTCAGCTTTTTTCAGAAGCCACAGTCTGCCTCAGTCCCTTGTGCTTTCAGACACCCCACCAAGCCACCTGGAGCAGGGGCAGCTCCGAATTTATACTCAGTGCAGACATCAGGGTCTCATGGGTCCCTGGTTTCTCTTCCCAGCCCAAGACTGTCCCCTTTCTCCTACTTATCCAATGACAAAACACCTCCCACCAATACAGGGGGTAAAAACGAGGAAGAAAATTCAAAACTGCATGGATTTTAGCAGGCAGTGACTATTAAAAGATGCACCCCAGATTAAAAAAAAAATATGTTATTAAACATAATTTTTTATGGAAATGTAAAAAATTATGTTTCCAAAATCTTCTTCACCTGTGCTCATTTGCTGAATTCATGCAGAATCCACAGCAAGCTTCTGCCCATCTGATTCACATCAAGACCACCCTCCCAGCCCAAGTCCTGAGCCTTTAAAGTCTGTGGGACACCAAACCCAGTCCTAACCCCCACATTGCAAGGCTGGGTCTGCTTGGAAAATGAACAGAGATGGAAATGGGTCCCCCTTTTCTCCCATGGAGGCACTGATTGCTGTCTCAATTATCTGCAGTGGTGAAGAAAAAGGGCAYTTTACAATGCAGGACCTTGGGTCACATCTGAGCACGCTGCCTCCCTTTTCCTCTGCATCCTTAGGGAATCACCACAGGGAAATGCTCTGCCTCAATTTGCCAACCAAGCTGAGTGCTGACATTTAACCCAAGGCTTTGCTCTGAGCACTGTCCAGCTCCCCACAGCYTCTAACATCTTTCACCTTGATGCTGACTCCTTTTCCTTCTGCTGACATTTCCTGGCTCTGCACCTTCCACATGAGTCAGAGCCTTCCCGGACCCCAGCTCGGTGGTGACATCAGCTCTGAGAGCTGAATTAACAAACACCACTGCTTATGTCAGACTGTCATYGTGGGGGAGGCAGGGGGAGAGGTTGTTTGGATTTTTTTTTTCCGAGTGAGGATGTTGAATTTCCTTTCTAAAGCCATATTTAGCCCTGAGCTGCAGCACTCCTGCTGTAAGGGATCACTGTGATTTTAACGAGCCAAGGAGAGAGAGGGGATCTCAGGGCTTTGTTTTGGTGCCAGCTGTCTCAAGAGGCAGAAGTATGTGTAAAGCAAACTCTGCTGCACAACACCTGGTATAGACATGAGGCAAAAGTCCAGCAGAGCTTGGAGGTGATTTCCGTGTCCTGGAGTCACCTCTGGGAGTGACTTCATCCCCCGAGGAGACTCGGTGACTTTAAAAAAAAAAAACAAAACAAAGCAGTGAAGATATTTCAGACATGCCCAGCATCTGCCTGCTCAAGCAAACAGCAGTAACTCTATAAATATATCAGATTTCCCTGCTGGATGTGGTGCATTCACTTTTCACTTTGAAAAGAAGCAAATATCTCATCCTGCACAGGCAAGGTGAAGCAGTGCTGGGGCAGCATGTGAATGCCAGAGAATCATAGAAAGGTTTGGGTTGGAAGGGACCCTAAAAAATCATCCCCTGACATGGAGGCCACTCACTAGATCAGCTTCCTCAGGGCCCCATCCCTCCTTGAACCATGGGAATTTGTAGTATTGGTACTGTTTATAGTGGGTTTCAGCACAGCAAATTCTGCACAAGTCCCCTAAAATCCTTCATCATTTTAGACACTCCGAGTTTCCACCCAGCTTTACTTGAAATCACAACTTTTCTGTAGTTCTTTTAAGTATTATTTTGCTATTTTTTTTTTCTTTGCAGGGATTTTCAGGTTCACTTCCCTGACACCTCAGCTCTCCAGCCGGAGCTCACACTGAGCCACTTGCAGCCACGTCACCTTCTCTTTCCAGGACAAGGTGACACACCTGCAAGCACCACCTGGGGCTGTGACTCAGCTGTGCCAGCAGTCACGAGCCCCAGGGACCTGCCAGGCCACAGGGGACACGTGTCCACACAGGGGCTGTCACGGGAACCAGGCATGGAGCTGCTGGAAATGCAAGCCAGGCATCTCCTGCCAGCACAGGGACCAAGGAGAGTGCAGAGCTGGGGAGGTCCTTGCAGTGATTCCAGGCTGCAACAGGTGGCTTTTAATCTGCTTCATCAGCAGGTCGGATGGAATTCAGAGGAG
>CADDXX010000280.1:1001361-1013782 GCA_902810485.1 Alauda arvensis
CCCAGGTAGGGAAATCTTGCCTACCTGGGGAGGTGGGGAGATTCGAGGTCCCCTGGGTTTCAAGGGGGAGATTTTGGCAAATATCAAACTTTCAGAGCAGGGATTTTGGGCTGGCTTTTCCTGGTGGTTTATTGGCCAGCTGTGGCAAAAATGGGGCAGCAGCAGCTCTGCCCCTCTGTCACGGATGTAGGTGAAGCACATCCCCCCAGATGCTTCCCACAATTCTGGGCTTGAAGGTGACAAAACACCCTTTCAGGGCTTGCAGATGTGAACCTGTCCTGTGCCTTGAGCCCTCCCAGCTCTCCCAGTTTATCCTCTCCAGAGTCTGTTGTGGGCACAACCACCCCAACACCCCTTCCTCACAGTCCCACAGGTCCCCATGGATTTCTGCACGTTTTCCTCACTGATGTTCAAGGTCAGTGCTTCACACTGAACAGCTGAGACTCAGTGTGGAGGAAACAGGATTCAGAACAGCCAGCAGCTATGTCCAGAGCTGATGAACCTCCAAAATGCTCAAAACAAGACCTTCCCTCCAACCTCAGCCCCTCCCGTGAGTATCCTGTGACTCACAGCCACAGGAAGGCTGTCCTGGGAGAATGCTCCTCATATTCTGCTCACTCACTGCTGGCAGTGCTTCATGGGGACCATCAGAGTGATCCTGTGCAGCTGCTCTCCTGCTCATCCCGTTCCTACACGTTTGTTTCCTTCCATTTCAGGGATGACATTGGCCTGAGCCTCTTTCAGCTCACTCTTGTGCCCATCCTGTGCACTGTGGGCTGGAACCAGAGAGTACAAACACAGGYCTTGTACTTATTTGTAGAAAACAACATAAAAATGACCGGGCAAGGGCCATCCAGCCCAGTATTTTGGTTCAGAGCAGTGATCTAAGGGAAAATGTGACAAGATAAACATATGGTCACTTTTTTTCCTGAATGCTGTCCCAGTGAATTTGTGCAAATAACTTTCAAAACCCTGAAAGCAGCAGGGCTCTGTCCGTGGCATGTTTGGTGATGGAAAATATGTCCCTGGCAATGGAGAACATGAGTGGATACACAGAGCTTTGCTTTTTCATCCCCTGTGCTTTAAAAAGACTGAGGTGGAGGTGCTGCAGCTCTGAAAGCAGCACCAGGACAGGGCTGAAAGTCCCAGGGGAACAGGACAGCAGCACACAGCACAGCAAAGCCTCAGATGCTAACACTGTCCCTTTTCTAGAGCCAGATTTGGGTGATTTGGGGGTGTCTAATGGGACCATTACTATCAAATAAACAGGATTTTCCCTGAGCTGTGTTACTGGAATAACTCTGTGAAGGATAGTCCTGCTGCAGGAGCAGCAAAGGGTGAATCCAGATGTTTGATGAGCTGGGTAAGAAACTCTTTGTGTCCCCAAAAGTTGTCACATCCATGTTTTACATCCTCATGGGCAGACCTTGGATTTTGCTACCAGGTGTGTTGGTTGTTTTAGTGTTTGGCTGCAAATACCCCAGAAGAGACTGCAACGTGGCTGGGACTCCTGGAAACAACAACAAAAAATCTGAGGCTTTAAAGGCAACTGAATCATTTTGGAATTTAAATGGTGTTGGAAAAAGCTTGGAGGAAGTGTGAAAAGGAATYCAGARCAGGCTCCCCAGGGAAGTGGTGGAGTCACCATCCCTGTCAGTGYTCAAAAAACTTTGTAGATGTGGCACTTCTCAATATGGTTTAGTGGCCATGGTGTTTTTAGGTTGAAGATTGGACTTAATGATCTTGGAGGTCTTTTCTGACCTTAACGATACCAGGATTCTACAATGTTACAGAATCAAATTTATTTAAATTTAAAGCTTAAAAACGACAGGAAAAATTACTTCAAATGACTGAAACTGTCAGTGCAATGCCAGGATCTGGTTCAGATCCGGCTGCAAGGGAAGAATGAACGCTGGCAGCCTTGTGGTGAATATCTGCTGCTCAGACAAGCTGCTGCTTGAACAGAGCCTGTTGAAGCAAAATAGGTCCCCTCACACCACTTCAGTGGAATAATCCTGCAGAGGAGCCGTTCCTGCCTGCCTTCTAACAGGGAAGGAAAGGATTCCATGGATACGTGGAAAGCATCACTTGGAAGACCTCAGTATGTTTAAAGTTTGGTTTTTGGCGCAGTCATGGAAGCAAAACTCCCTTGGCAGTGTCTTGGTCCCTGGAGCCTCATCACTGTCCCTGTGGSTGCTTCCTCCTGTCTGTGTCCAGCAGCCCGGGAAGGTGAAGCTGATGCCAGCAGGAGTAATCTGACAGAGAGGAGGGAGCCTCCGATGAGTCTGACCCATTAACCTTAATCYCTTAATTACCCCGCCATTGATCAGGAAGTGAGCTCTAATTAGCAGAGAGCTAGAGCAGAAATTCCGCACCCAAGGCGTGAGTCAGAGCCCAGTTATCAACTCCTGCTCCCGGGCCTCACAAAGGCTGGGGCTGCAGCAGGTGATGTTCTTGTGTCCCTCTCCTTTTGGGGCAGAAATGGCTCACAAGAACCTGAGAAAATGAGCCTTGTCACTTCCCCTGCACCGTGTTGTCCTTGTCAGCTGCTTCAGTGGCAACSTGGTCCCAAAAGAATYCWTGTGGTAGAAATGTCATTMTAGAGCCACAGAATGGTTTTGTTRGAAAGGAACCTTGAAGATCATCTCATTCCAACCCCCTGCCATGGGCAGGGACACCTTCCACTATCCCAGGGTGCTCCAAGCCCCGTCCAACCTGGCCTTGGACACTKCCAGGGATGGGGCAGCCACAGCTTCTCTGGGCACCCTGTGCTCTCAAAGTGAAGAATTTATTCCTAATATCCAATTCAAATCAGTTTAAAGCCATCCCTCCTTGTCCTATCACTGCATCCTTTGCAAAAAGTCCCTCTCCAGCCTTCAGTCAGCCAAGCAGAACCCAGCCTTGTTTTTTGGGTCACACCAACTCAAAAACAAAAGCCTGGGGATTAAATCTCATTGATGCAGTCTCATTTTCTTATGCAAAATAGTCTGCAGCCCCTGCACAAAGTAAAGCAGATGTGTAGCAATGACTTAAGTCCACCAGGCTGCAGGATCCACTTTGGATCCGTGTCTTGCTTTTTTCCAGCCTCCCCCTTGTTCTGTAAGTCCCAGTGGCCCACTGCAGTTGATCCTTGAAGAGATCTTCCACTGAATTTCTCGAGGTGACAGCTTTTTGCTCCTCCCCAGAAGGGACATGGGCTTCATCCAGCCACGTGTTCACCTGGAGGGGTTCCTGTGGAGGCCTTGGGGAGGGGGATTGAAAGGTTTCACCAGGGAAGGACCACCTCTGTCCCCAGTGCTGTTCTCACCAAGATAATGGGAGCTTTGGGGAAGGAAAAAGTGGGAGCTTTGGGGAAGGAAAAGCCTCCCTCCCAAGCTCTGCTGGGCCCAAGGGAATGGCAGGTCCATGGGAGGATCACCCTGCTGTTGCTGCACAGTCACACCCGGGTTTTATTTCAGTTCTTAGAAGACTTCTCTTGGCAAGCACAAGGTCCAGGTGGAGGCATCACCTTCCCACGTGTTGGTTATCTCCAGGGGAGGAGCTGACTCTTCCCACCATCCTGAACTTTAGGCCCTGGAGATCTCACAGAGCCTGGRGAGCTGGGCCAGCTCCAGAGCTCCAAAGGGGGGACAAGGCAGAGGAGAATGGAGCTTTGAGCTTTGCAGACTTTCACTTCTCACCTCAGGCTSTCACTGCACTCACCACGGTGGTGCCTGAGAACAAATAACCTGATTTCCACCTCTAGGGCCTTGTGCAGTGCTCAAGTGGAAGAGCCAGAGACAAAAGCCATTCTGTTTGACATCAGCGTTCCTACTGAAGATAAAGCATTTCTGATCAGTGAATCAAAATAAGGCAGTTTTTCTTGATTTTTTTTTAGTTAATTTTGCAGCCAGAGGCAATTGCAATGTGGGATTGGAGCACTTCTCAGCCAAGGTCCAGGCAATGAGCCCCAAAATGCAGCCCAAATCAAGCCCTCCCTTTGCTGCATGACCATGAGTCAGGAAGGGGTACATGGAACTCCTCTTGTGCCAAATGCAGTTTTACTTTTGGTTTTATTTCTTCAAATCTCTGATGTGGAAGGAAAAGAAAACAAAAGCAACAAACAAAGGAAACTGCACATGAAATATGTTATTTTGATAATAATGCCTGAAAGGTGAGAATAAAGTTGTCCAGTAGTCCAGGAGCTGTCTAAGTCCAGGTCAGCTCCCACACCAAGAGATTGATTTGCTAAGAACAGTGTGATTCTGCCTTCTGTCTTTGAGAACAGAATTAAATCTCRGGGTTTTTGTACTGGGCTGACAAATTATCTGCTTGCTTTAAAACTCAATTTTCGAGTCTTGTAAGCAACCTGTGATTGGAAATGTTGTCTGAGGTGGTACAAAGTCCAAATAGCAGCTCACCCTGCAGCAAGGATCAAATTCCACTGGTGAATGTGATGTGCAGCTCTCTTCTGCCCTGACCTTGGCATCTTGGTACTTTGTGTGCCTGGAAAGCAGAATTTAAACTGATAATGATGATAATTAATGACTGATAATAATTGCCCTTATAATCTGCTTTTCTTCCAAGAATCTTCAGGTGCTTTAGAACTCCTGGGAGGCTCTGGCCAAGTTCAACATCACACCTCTCCCTGAATTGTTTTTGCTCACCATTGTTTCAAGCATCACCATGTTAGCAGGCTCTAAACAAGAGGGAGTGGTGAGAATAATGGAAGCTTTTTGTGCTGGATTACTTTGTACCGCACATGTGACTCATCCTTACTCCCTATGATTTTGGTGGGATTTCTCACTGCAAGTTACCACAATCTCATTCGACCCATGTGTAAAGTGGCACTGAAAAGGCAATTCTGCCCCAAATCATCCTTGAGGATGGGTGAAAGGCAGGGCAAACTGTGCCCTTCAGGAGCTTTTGTTACTCTTGCAAAATATTCTTTCTATGTCTTCCACAGATAAYTCAGAGTAGACAAGAACCTGGAAAAACGAAAAGGAAATTAAGAAAAAAAAATTGCCAAAGCACCACTGACAGGAAAGGATGAAGGGCAGATGTAAGAGATGATCCTGTGATGGATAAGAACGGATTAAACATGTCCCTTTTCTCCCACAGAGGGAATCTGAGCTGCTTTTAACTCATTGCTTGGAAATGTTTATCTCTGTAAATCTGGAAATAGCCACATTTCTGGGAAGGTGGCCCAAAGCTGTCATCTGACTAATTTAACCTGTGTTGGAGTAAAAGAGAAGCAACTTCTGAGTGGAGAAATTCCCTGTGGAAACCACCCACGGGTAGAGTCAACATGACAGGCAGCCTGAGCTCAGACCAGAATTTGATTGCTGTGGCTACTCATGAGGAGTCAACTGTGTTCATCAAGTTAGAGCCTATTAATATCCAAAGCTTTAAAAATCTCTGCTATTGTGTGTTTGGAACAGAATCACTGAATGGGTTGGGTTGGAGGGGATGTTAAAATTGTCACCTAGACCAACCCCCTTGCAGCAGGCAGGGACACCTTCCACTAGACCAGTGGGTGAAAAGCTCCAACCAGCCTGGCCTTGAATAGGGCAGAGTAATCCAAGCTTTTACTTTTTTTCCCCCTGATTTTGGAGCATTTTCTACCAGAGGTGTGGATCCCTTTGTTCCTGCTGGTTGGCATAAGCCAAACCCAAAGTTGCCATCACAGGCCACTCCGCAGCATGGCGTGGGTGCTGAGGTCACAAACTGCAGCCACAAACTGAAAATTATAAGGGACTTTTGCATTCCCTGGCACTCAAGGCTTCTCCAGTCAGGCTGCAGACAGTGAGGAATTCATCCCTCCTGCAGAGTTCTCATTGTTCCTCCTGTCTAACACAGGGGTAACGYGAGCCACAGAGATGTTCAAACCTTGTCCTGGCCAAGGTCTTGGAGGAGTCTCAGCCACAGATTCAGAAAGAGAGCTCAGATGTCTCCTCTGCAAATCCTGCTGATGGAGCACTGTGGAAGGCTCCTTGTCCCACCACCTCAGGTAGATTCCTCTGTGCTGAATCACTGGTAGCAARGGGAATGTAATAATTAGAGCAATTAACTCCTACATAAGCAAGGCATGATGCAGTTYGCAGAGGTCTCCAAGGATTCCTTATCAGCAATTCACATCTGCGTTGAATGGAAGCACTGGAAAGTCAAATCACCCAACCCCGGGCCTGTCCTTTTCTGTCACAGGCATGTCTGGGGGCAGAGAGGTCTCTGTGGACTCCTGGAGCCCAGCTCTCCTCATGCCAAGGAGCTGGACTGCCAGAGGAGGATGGATGTACAGGGGACACCAAAGGAAGGGTGAGAACACAAGTTAACCTTATCACATGCCTGCAGGCCATCCCAGAAAGGCTGCTTGCAACACCTCATCCTCRGAGCACTCAGCATGTGATCGAGGTCACATCTCGCATGTCAAATTCCTCCAGCTGGAGACCTGGGCAATGCCCATGAGGAATGTGGGTGTGTTTGCAGAAGTGTGCCTTTATCCAGACATTCAGCGTGCCAGGAGGAGCAGCACAAGCACAGATAGAAGAGATGCCACTCAGGATTTGGTAAAAAAAACATGTTTTTGGTTTTTTTTCAGGAAGTTATGCGTGATTGAGAGGAGTCTGCATTTCTCATGCCCTTTCAGACTTGGTCTCCAGGACTGGTCTTTGGAAAAGGGACAAAGCCAACGTTTCAGCTGGAGTCCCATTCCTGCAGAAACCACACTGAGGTTTTTTGTTTGTTTTCATTGGAAAAAGCCTACAGGTTGCTATGCACAGCATTCCTAATTTACCCAGCCATCTGCAGCAGAAGGCTGGTGGTGAATCAACACCAGCTGGAGCTCAGCAGAAGCTTTTGGGTTGCAATTTTGCCGGGCTATGTTCTGAACCTTCGTTAGTGGGAACCTCCCAACTGTTTCTAATATCTCCTGATGTCCTGATTGATCAGATCCTCACCAGAGGAGCCAGCAAGAGGTCCTGGCATTGTATTTAATTCCCAGTCCACAAGCACCCCTAGATGCCTGTTGGAGTCACTAAGCAAACAATATCCAATTTTTAGTTCATCTTCCAAAATCTACCCTCCTTTGGGGCTACAAGTTCCTCAAAAGCTGCTCCCTTCAATTTTCCAGGACCCAGAGAATCTGACAGCATGTGAGACCTTGGGGAAAGCARAGTGTTTGTTTGTTTGGTGTGGGAKCATGCTGAGATCAGCTCCCARATCTCTCAKCCARTGTGTTAGATGATGTCCAGGACACCTCTAGAATTCCCTGCCCTGTTTGGGAGAGGAATATAAAATTGAATGGGTGCATTTTGTCCAAACTGTGACTTGGTGTCATCCCACAGCCCTTCACATTTGGTCACACTGATCCAAGTTCCTAATAATGGTTTCACTAACCAGAAGAATTAAATGCAAACAAATATATTGGACTCTACCTGGTCTAGTGGAAAGTGGAAAGGCCCATGGCAGGGGTTTGGAACTACAGGATCTTTAAGGTCCCTTCCAACCCAAACCATCCTAGAATTCTCTGATCTTGGCTATTGGCAAACACAAGAGTACAAAATCAGTCATTGATTGAGTCAATGAGTTGAAATCTCTCATTTTTACATTTGAAAGGCTTTGTACTCCATAAATAAGGGCAAGTTCAAACTAGAAATGATTGATGTTTTCTCTGGAGCCCCAAGCACCTATGTTCACACCACAGGAGACCTGAGTGTTGCTCACTTCCCTTATGTTGAAACCCTTTAAATTCTCTCAGATGGTTTTATGGATGATGTAAAACACTCACCCTTTGTGGTTCATCTTCCCCTTTGCCTTGAGTGTGGACTGCTGAGGGCTGGGAGATGCCAAAGCTTCTGCACAGCCTTTGGCTTCAGGAGAGGAGCAGGAGATCTGAACAGAATCAATKTTGAGTCTTCATTTCATAAAATTAACAACCCCATTCTGGAGCAGGTAGGGAGGAACATGTGTATATTGAACTCCTGCTACACCTGAGAGTGARGGGCAGGAACACACCCACAAAATGCCTTAGAACAGCTCCAGCTCCTAAATGGTGGAAGAGATGAGTTTTGGGGCTGGCTGTCAAGGCTCTGCTCACAAGGATTAAACATTGGGACACATCAGAAATAACTTGTTGCCTTGCTCCATAAATTTGATCTTGCCTAGGCCTGGAACAGTTTTGAACCTCCAGGTTTTTTGTCCTGGGGAGAGCAAAATCAAGTTCCGTTCTTAAATACAGGGGCTGGAAATTCAATATATCTTCACTGAGTTCAACTGATTTGATTCAAGATTGGAACATGGCACAGAGACAGACCCATTGTTTCAGCTGCACCTGTCCTGTCACATGTCCCTCTAACATTTCTTCACTGTTTAATGTGAGGGATGCTTTGTATCTGCTCACAGGTAACTCAATAAACCCATCTTTGATAACCTCTCTGTTACAGAACCACAGAAGGGTTTGGGTTGGAAAGGACTTTTAAGATCMTCCAGTTCCAACCCCCTGCCATGGGCAGGGAAACTTTCCTCTAGACCAAGTTATTCCAAGCCCCATCCAACCTGTCCTTGGACATTTCCAGGGATCCAGGGGCAGTTCCAGCTTATTGGGAAACCTATCTTTGCTTCCCTCTGCCCTTCACTGAAGGATCTGCTCTCCCAGGATCTTCACAAGTTTATGCTGCCAGTGGGGAACATCCTCTAGGCAGACACAGATCAGAAAGAACAGCACTGAAGTTTCCAGTCAATACGTTTTGCCTGGAGCTTGCTCATTCTCAGATAGCAGTCCTTGGGTATTTTCTTTTTGCTTTCCTGTTAATTTTTAAGGGAAATGGAGMCAGGTTTTTATCTCCAGATACTTGATTTATATATATATATATAATTTTAAAAATATTTTTTGGTCAGCCCATAAAGACAGGGCCTAGCTACTAATTATTCCATCTGACATTCCTGGAAAGCATCCTCTGAACCCACTCCTGGAGGGATCACAGGGGAGCCAAGGCGAGGGATGGCAGTAGATGGCGCTGAAAGCCTTGGAGCCCATCAAGGAGCCYTGCTCAACCCACTCCCACCCTGTAGGGCTTCCCAAAATTCCTTCCCCCACTCTGTCCCCCCCTTACAGCAGAACACAGGGAGCCCTTGCCACTGAAACCTGGGACATTYTGAGACCCACAAGCTGGGGATGATGGTTGGAGGGTCTAAGTGGGAGTGTGAAAATGGCTACAAGCCAGGAGCACAGAAGTTCCCTGGTTTTAGTGCCTTTTCCACTTCCAGTCTATTTGGGGGGTTCCACAGGGCCACAAAGCAGCTGATGGCTCCTTGCTCTGATCTCAGCCATCTCCCCAGAGGCAATCCACGTTTATAGATTCAGAAGTGTGTCTCCAATTACACAAGTGCTGCAAGGTGGCTCCAAGGCACTCTTCTGCTGCCACTGTCACCTTGGGGACTTGTGACAGCTCCCAGGCCAGGAGCCATCCTACTTCCTCTTATCTGATAGAACACGCTGTATCTCAGCTGGAACTTGACACGTGGTTGAAAAATGACTGCTGTGACCTTCCCTGCCTGTTCTTCTGATGGTTTCAACAAAAAAAATTAAAAAAAAAAAAAAAAAAAAGGGCAGAAGAAAGTATTCCTTTGGCCTGTCTGTAGGTGATACACATGTGGTGGTGTGGCTGGAGGAGGCTGTAGCTCCTGGTGACTCAACCCTTGGACCACAAAGCTGGAAAAAAAACCTGCAAATTTGTGTCTGTTCCACTGGTGGGTGGAAGAAAAGCACATTTCCAGGAGCCCACAGCAAGGAGCAGTGGAAGGATGACTTCAGGTRGAGCAGGTGTCGTATTGCAGCACTTTCTGGCATGACAAAGATGAGTTGTGCCTTTTGTACCTCAGAGAGAGCAGAGGAGATGGAGCCAATCAGATCTGCCTGATCCTGGCTCCCTGTCCAATCAACTGAATCATTTTGTCACCTAAGTCTAAACTGGACATCACAACTGCTGCTTTCTCTGGCAGCTGGGCATCACCCACGTTTCCCCTGAGGTTAAATTGCAGTGTGGGCACTGCTGCAGCACCTCAGTTAAGTACTGCGTGTTCCTGGCAAATTGGTGTCATAAAGGCTATAAAAGTAGATAAGGATAAAAATATGTCCTTAACTGCTTGTGAGAAGGGAGCAACCAGACTTGGGCCAGACAGGAATCTCCGTGTTACCTTTAATGCTTCTTCCAGTAACCCGTTTAAATTCAGGAGCCTCAGCAGGGCAGTGGAGAAATATCCCAAGGGTCAYATATCAGAATAAAYCCCAGCTCCATAAAGTACTCAGGAYAGCTGATAAATTCCCTCTTTTTCACACCCTTGTAGACATTGGAAAAAGCCTTCCCCGGGGGCCAGTTCCCTGACCTSCAGCAGCCCGTGGTTACTCATCACATCTCGGGTCATTGTGACCATTTCAGACAGGAAATTAAGCTCCTGGCTAAGCACCCCTTATCTAATCTCCGTGGTCAATATTTCCACCTTGCTTGCACTAAAGACATTTTCCTTGACATCCATAAAGCCGGGACAGATCAAAGGAAGGTTATCACACTGAGGGGAAGCTTTTCTCACAGCTGCAACACCTTCCACGTTTTACCTGCAGCCCCGTTAAATCAGGCCTTGGATGGAACTCTTCAGTGGTCATGTGGCCAAGGCAGGAACTTACCCTTTTTAATCACATAAGGACATTTAATTCTCCTCATGGCAGCTGATGATCAGGACAGTGATGCCTGCACTGGATCCACGTTAATTCTGCAAAGCACAGCAGGGATATGATTTTTTTTTTTTTTATGAACAGGAACATGTGGTGACAGGTCAAGGGGGAATGGCTTTTAACTGAAAGAAGGTAGGTTTAGATAAATATGACAAAGAAATTCTTCACCCTGGGGGTGGGCAGGCCCTAGCACAGAGAAGCTGTGGCTGCCCCTGGATCCCTGGAAGTGTCCAAGGCCAGGTTGGACAGGGCTTGGAGCACCCTGGGAGAGTGGAAGGGGTCCCTGCCCATGGCAGGGGGTTGGAATGAGATGGAATTTAAGTTCCTTTCCAACCCAACCCATTCTGTGACTTTTAATTAATTGCTCCTGCTGAGGTTTACTCTGGCTGGGATAACCAGTTAGCTGTGTGCTAACTTAATTCATCCCAGAAACACTCCCATAAAAGCCCATGCTGGTGTTAAGCACACCTAAATGTTCCKAACTAGACAGATGGAGAAAAGATGCACGTGTGTGTGTGCCAAGACTGAAATGGCATCATCTGTCATGCACTCACTCATGCAAACATCTGATTTATGCATTATTAATGCCAAGGCAGCCAGATTATCATTTCCAGCATTGTGTACTCATACGTACGTAGGTGAACGTGGGTGGATACAGATATGTGGATGTTAAATACTTTAGCATACRCACATGAATATGTAGAAATTTCTGAGTGCAAGATTAGAAACGGATAGACCAATGTGTGGTGCAGAGGTTCAGATATCCAAAAATGAAATCTTTTGCATCGAGATGTCAAATTGCTAGAAAATCCCAGCAGATTCATAGCAAATCTTGCCAGCTCCTTTCCTCCCCTGCCTGAGCAGATGAAAGTGTGCCCAGGTTTGCCGGGATCAAAGGCATCCATCATCCACGAATGAGTGTGTGCCCCCGTGACACGGAGAAACAAATGCCTGGATGCTGACTGGCAATAAATAAATACCTGCCAGTGTTTATCCCACACCCCAGGGTGGGGCTGGCACTCAGGCTGATCGAGTGAGTCCCTTTTGTGTTTGTTTTGTCGGTCTCCGGGGGGGCTTTTCCCGTCCTGTCCCAGCCCTCAGGTGGGGTTTGGCAGGCAGGGTCCTGCTCTGTGTCCCAGGAGAGGCTGCGGAGGTGGGCTGGGGACAGGCTCGTCGGGGAGGTTTAATGAGCAGTGTGGGGAGAGGAGAAGCATCTCCCTAAACACAGAGTGAGTCAAGCTCACCTCTGGCGGAGGGAGAAGGAGACCTGGAGCAGAGGAGGCGTTGACAAGGCACCGTATGTGCTCTCAGTCACATCCTCTGCTGTTTACTCAGGGCTGCAGGGATGCGAGCAGAAGTAAAACCTGATTTAGGTCACATATGCCTTTCTCTTTGCTCAGTGCCGGAGTCAAAACATCCCGTGGGCAAGAGGAGGAGGAGACCCAGTGCATTGTCTGGGAGATGAGATAGGACTTGATGCTCAGTCCTGGAGCAGGAACCAGGCCACTTCTCCCAGCAGAGAGCTGGTTTTGCTTCTCTATAAAACCTTTTCTGTTGTTATTGATTCATGACAGGTATGTTTGGCTTATCTGAGGCTTTATTTTCATAATCAAGCAGCTTTGCATAACATAATAAACCCTGTTCCCAGCTGGTTCTGTAAAGCAAACACTAGCTGGCAAGGAATTTGTTAGATTTATGCACCTAAACAATAGG
>CADDXX010000280.1:1013908-1026926 GCA_902810485.1 Alauda arvensis
GGAGTCAGGGAGTCAGTTTGGGACCTYTGACATCCCTGAACAGAGCCAGAAGGAGCTGTGCCAGGAGCCCCACTCCAGGCAGCCCCAAGCACCTGACCCCATCTGGTGCAGTTTAGATGTGGGGCGGTGGTAGGGCCATCACTTCCAGGGATGGGACAGCAACAGCTTCTCTGGGCAGCCTGTGCCAGGACCTCACCACCTTCCCAGCCAAGAATTTCTTCATTTTATCCAATCTAAATCTCCCCTCTTTTTCTTCAAAACCCTTCCTCCTTGTCCTGTCACCATCTGCCTATGTAAAAAAATCACCCTACTTTTTACAAGCCTCCCTCAGATACCAGGAGATGTTTTAAGGTATCCCTGGAGCCTTGTCTTCTCCAGRTGATCACCCCCAGCTCTSCCRGCCYGGCTCCAGCCCTTGGAGCATCTCCATGGCCTCCTCTGGACTCYCTCCAGCARCTCCAGGTCCTTCTGCTGTTGGGGTCCCACTCTGCAGGTGAGGTCTCCCTGGAGGAGGGCAGAGAGGSACARTCCCCTCCCTTGGCCTGCTGYCCAYRCTTGTTGTGAKGCAGCCCAGGATGCACTGGAGTCAYAKCTCCAGTGAATTAACTGGAAGGAACCTTCTCACAGGAGAAGGGAGGGATCACAAGATCAGCGCTGCTGGTTCTCTCTGYTGTGACAGCAGCAGAGAAAGGAAAAGGAGACTTCAAGCGCCGTGACCAAGCAGTGGGAGAGCTCTCCACCATCTGCCTGCTGGTAAATTAAACATGAGCTCTGCCTCAGCACACGCCAATTACTGGAAAAGGCTGGCTGGGACATGCGGTGACATCCTCCCCCTCGCTTCCTCCCTTCCCCGCCGTGTGAGCGCAGCCGTGACTCCAGTTCTGGGCAGCTGAGCAAAGATGCAGAATCTCAGTGGCTTCTTCTTCCTCCTCTCACCACGTGTGGCAAGGCTGCAAGGGCCAGAGGAATAACCACACACTACCCCAGACACCTCTGCACTGACAGCCCTGTCTGCCCCCAGGGTTCCCCAGCTGGGGATGAACCAGACCTGCCTGCCTCCTGCAGGTCTGTAGGAATAGATGGACACAATGCACCTGAAGTCCCGCAGTTTTATGGTTCAGGCTGGTTGCTGTTAACCTTTTCCATGCTGGTGGAGAGTGAGGAGCACAACAATTAATGCCTGGTTGTCAGCTGCAAAATTTTGCCAGTGGCAGCACCTGCAAGGCACAGGTTGTAAGCATAAAGASTAATAAATGCGATGTCAGGAAGCTAAAGAAAGTAAATATCCAGTTTTGACATCGTTTAGAGGTTCTCCTGTGCTTTATGACACCTCTGGTCCATCAGCAGATAGTGATAGGACAAGGAGGAACAGTTTTAAATTAAAAGAAGAGACATTTGGATTAGATGTTATGAAGAAATTCTTTACTCAAAGAGTAGTAAGGCTCTGGAATAAGTTGCCTGGAGAAATTGGGACTGCCCCATCCCTGGAAGTGCTCAAGGCCAGGTTGGATGGGGCCTGGAGCAACCTGGCCTCATGGAAGGTGTCCCTGCCCATGACTATGGGGTTGGGACAAGATGATCTTTAAGGTTCCTGCCAACCCAAACCACCCTGTGATCCTGTCAGCATCTGCCCCTATAGACAGCATCCCTTCTGCTGCAATCCCCCAACCCCAGCAGATCCTGARCTAGAGGGCAGTGACCAAAGTGAGGTGAGAGCACAAGGCTGATGTTCCCTGTGGGAACACTGTGTGCTTGGGATTCCCTCATAGCAGATCTCAGGATTGCAGCAAATCCATACCTGGGACCATGGGGGAGGAGGGGGATGTTGGCTCTGGAGGGCAAGGAGATGTGTTTCCACCTTGTCTCTCTTTTGAGAGATGCCCTGGCTGTGTTTGAAAGCAGAATGGGCTCCACGTCTGAGCCCTGGTTTTGATCTCTTCCCATACAGATTCAGGAATTAAACTTGCTGGACATCCAGGTGGGTGTGTGACTCTTCCTARAGGCTCTAACAGAATTTTATCCCTCCAGGAATCACTGAAGTACCCCTGGGCATCACAGAGAGTGAGAAATGAGGCAATTCACCACTTCTGTCAGACCCTTCCTGGACAAATAAACCAAACACAGGGTTTGAGCTCTAACAGATCTATCCTGAATCCACTCTCTGGCTCCCAAGATGCTCAGAGGAGCTCATGCCACTCCCAGACATAATAACAGTGATAGGAACAAAGACAACAGTGATAATAGCAGTAATAAAACCACAACTTTTCTGCCCATCAAGGCCAGACCTGCCTTGGGGTGATTTGCACACACACAGACATCAGCTCTCAGTGGTTCCACAASCAGAGCTGGCAGCTGACAGGGGAAATATTTTGGTGCCCCTTGCCCCAAAACTGTGTAAAACCAGGTGTTTTCCCTCAGCTCTCCCCTTCCACGTGCAAGCAGTGGGGATGGAGTTTCCCTCTGAGTGCTGGGACTTTCCTGGGGCTGTGCATGGTGTGCATCATGCTCAGTGTGGCCACAGCTGCTCCCAGTCCCACCCAGTCCATCCATCACGGTCATTGTSCCCCTGACAGCAGAGTGCTGCCCTCAGCTGTGCTCACAGASCCTGCAGTYACAAYCCACAYAATCCTGTGGCTCCACAGGCTGCASCCGTGGTCAGGATCCTTCTCRGTGTGCCTCMAAGAAGGAGCTGATTTGAGCGCTCTGATTTATTTTGGGACATCTTTGGGTGGTGGACACCCCCAGCTGATGCATGCACCCAGACTGGGTGATGGGAGTGGTGTCACTGCATCCCTGGCACCCCCTGCACTGCTCCTGGTTAGTCCAGGCCACACTCCAAAAYTCCTCTGATGACCCCTGCCCTCACCCTATTGGTTTGCCAGTGGAAACACAGCCTGGCATGTTGATGCAGAGAGATTCAATTTTTGACAAACCAACATTTTAATTTCAGAAAAATAAAGCTCACCCAGAGGAATCCTGCATGGCCCTGCCTGCATTCCCAGCCTCGCTTAAACACAGATGATTTCTCCCAGCAGCCACAGCCCTGCTGTGATCCCTGCCTGCTCAGATGAGCTCCTACAGACAGTGGCTATAAATAATCCCAGCCAGCATCAGGAATGACCTCCCTGACAGATTTATTCACTGTGGGCATGGCCAATACACAGTGATTTAGTTTGCTCTTTGCACACAGCTGCTTGGGCCCTTTGGTTAATTACCTAGAAGAGGATGCTACTGGATTTCCACCCTGGAATATGTCGGTTTTTGATGGCTTCAGTGCTGTACTCTGCCTCAGCAGAGGTGATGAGARCCCTGAGAGGATTGCAGCTAATGGGATTTGTCTGAAACACGTCCAGTTCCCCTAAGGACACCAGGCCTGATCCTGATTCAGCCATTAGGTCCATTTCCTTGGGTGGATTTATTCCCAAGCCCCCACAGTAAATGTTTCCTTATCCAGAGGTGTCCTGACCTCTGGCATTTGCCTACTGAGGCATGAGGTGGTTGTGAGTGGGAGTGGAGCTCCCATGCAGCCTGGCCTTGGGACTCCACCTTTCAAAACTGGACCCAGGCCTCTTCCAGAGATGGATTCCACAGCTGCTTAGCTCAAATCAGCTCTTCAAAACAACAGAGGAATTTGGCAGCTGCTTTATATTTCCCTTTACCTTTGCACAGGGGCAAACACATCCCCTTTTGGAGCAGGGGCAGTTTGCTTGTGCTCATTTTAGCACTTCAGCACTGACTTTCTGTTGTTGCAAATGCTGTTTACTGGTTGCTGCTTGTGGTTTTTTTGGCACTGATGGTTTAGTTTTAGGTGGTTCTGTGAGGAGCARGGAGTTGGGTGTAATGATCCATGTGGGTCCCTCCCAACCTGAGATGTTTTTTGTASAGCTTTGATCCATGGCCTGCAAGAGATGCACAGACAGGAGGGCTCCATCCACAGGGATTGGGACACTGAGATTGTGTGGGCTCCTGCTTTGGCTTTCCAAAAATCCTGGCTGTGCCAAAGCCATGAAACCAAATCCTCGCCCCCAGGCCAGCACAAAAACCCTCCAGGGCACCCCCAGAAAGGGAAACACTTTGCAATGCATTGCRCTGCCATCACACCTGAGGGCAGATCACCAGGCTGCATTTGTGGGGGGGGAAAAATAATAAATAAAACTGAAGAGGCTCCAAAAAAAGCTGTAAAACTGAAATTGTCTCAGACACACAAAGCATGGCAGTGGCAGCCCATCAGCCAAACCCAACACGTGCATGGGCTCACCTGTGACATCCCTGCCATTGCCTGGCTTAGCTTCACCCTCCCRGCTCTGCTGACTCAGCCTTTCTGCRGGAAAATCAGCTTCACAGCCCAGGCAAAAAGCCACCCCGGGCTGGCTGACACCCTCACAGCCCTTAATCAGCCTCCAGCCCGTCCTTGCCGACCCTCAGAGCAGCCGTGCAGGCGCAGGGCAGCCGAGCTTTGCTAGGAGAGGCTTTGGGAGCAAGGTGCAGACAGGCTCAGATCAGCTTAGCTGATAGCCAGGTAATGAATGCCCGTGATAAAACCACCAAGGGCAGGCAGGTGGGCTCTGTGCTTCAGCCYGGACACCCCAGCCTCTCTCCCTGTCTGGGGAACAGCTGACAGAGCTGCCCAGGGGTGACAGTGAGGTGCCAGCCACCAGGCTGAGTCACATCTGCATTCCTGAGGCTGCTCCTCTCTGCTKGGYCTCCCAGGAGGTGCCTGGTGTGTGRACACGGTTTGTGTCCAGCCCTGTGCAAGATAAGGGCAATGAAAACCCCATTTCATCTTTAATGACTCATAAAGACTCACCCCCATTCTCCCATCAG
Organism: Alauda arvensis; assembly: GCA_902810485.1. NCBI lineage: Eukaryota > Metazoa > Chordata > Aves > Passeriformes > Alaudidae > Alauda > Alauda arvensis. The sequence goes on from CADDXX010000280.1 coordinate 1,018,733, forward strand.
WGGTTCTTCTTGCCCCAGCATTTCTCCAGTGCAGTGTTTTCCAACAAGGGAATATTTTTTTTTTCAGAAAAGGCCAACACTTACTTAAAAACATCTTCAGCAAAACAGGGGAAATGATATGTCAGTTCACGAGGTCAAAAAGAGCTTCAGAAATTTTGAAAAATATCCGTTCCCATCCCATTTGGACAGGAAGGTATTTTTATTTTTATTTACACTTAAAAAAAAGAAGATCTCTGGTGAACCGAGATCCTTGGTTTTCAGCCAGCTGTAACCATGAGTCCTCCAAACCCTTTATTACAACTTTTCTGGCATAATTCACTTTCTTCCCAGTCCCATCACTCTCCAGCCTTTGCTGMCTCCTGCAAGTGATTTTACTTAAGGGATGCAGGTGGGCTTCTTTCCCATCTGCAACAGACCCCCATCACAGGCAAAACTGTGCCAGCAAAGAGGCTTTAATCAGCCTCTGTGCAGTGGCCATGCTCAGAAATATTCACCATAAACCAGTCAGCAAGTCTGGAAAGGCACCCCAGTCATTATTTATTATGGTTTATTATTATTAATTATGGTGAATATCAATGCTTCATTGTTTTCTTGTGCCTTGCTTATACAGCAGCCAGTCCTTGCTGGGTATTATACCCTTGCTGGATAATTTATAGGCAGGTAATAACCTTCCTGTGCCAGTGACTTCAAAAAGGTGGGCTCATCCACACCAACGATGGAGTAAAAAATGTCACTGAGAATGTGCCCAAATTTGGTAGGAAAGACTGGGATAAAATGCCCAGCCAGTGCTGAGGGATGAGGCAGGCAGGGAGAATAAGGTGGGTGTGTGGCAGGGGAGCACACCTGAMCTTGCCACAGGTGAATCAGGGCTGGCAGGAGGAGGAGTGAGGGAGTCAGGGCACCGCTGTGGTGTCACCGACTGGAGAGGGGGGACATTAACACAGCCTGAAAGGGAAAAGAGCAGCCCCTGGATGAGCCACAGCCCCTGCAGCASCACCAGTGGGAGAGGCAGGAAGGAAAGCAGCCATGAGCACTGGGGACATCCCCCTGATATCCAGGGGAACTGCCTGCAGGGACACCCAGGGAGTGGAGGAGGTGACCAGGCACCTGTGTGAGTGCCACAGCCTCCTGTCCCCCTCTGTCCCTGGGGTGATGAGTGGGGTGCAGATGGACCAAGAAGCATCTGCAAGGTGACATTTGCATGCTGCCACATGGTGGGACCCCAGAGGGAGGACACTGGTATTTTTAGGTGCTACCAACCTCCAAAGCCAACACATCCCCAGCTAGCCAGAAATCCTGCTCTTCATCTCCAGCTCTGCCCACAGGCTGGCACCCAGCTTTGGTGGAGGCATCCAGCACAGGCTCTCTCCAGGCTGGTTTGGATGGCATTTATCAAAATGCTGGGTTTTCTTTCTGCTGATGCCCAGGCAGTCATTTGGGTGGACGAAGGGAGCAAACGGCAAGACCCAGCTCTGGAAATATCTCCTCATGATGACCAAAATCACAGCTTAATTGAGGGGTTTGAGCTGCAGCTAGAAATGTCTGGATTTGGGGCTGTGCTCATTCTTGAGCTGCCCTCCCCCACGGTAATTATTCCTTAGGGCTTAATTACTGTTTCTCTTTGTAGCTCTAATTCAGCCACATTTTTTGGTCACAACCTCTGCTGCCACCCACTTCTCTGACTTCTTCTCTGAGCCACCAACATCAAATCAGTACAAAGAGCACTCAGATCCCTCTTAAAGTAAAGACCAAATAATGTTTGCTGGTGTCTGGGCAGGAGTGGGTGCAAGATCAGAGCCTGCAYCTTCTACCAGAGGGAAAAGCCATTCATAAAACCTGGGGGATGCTGAATGTTGTCCCTTCAGTCCATGTTAGACCTGAGTCTCAGTGAGAAAAAATACCTCTTCTCACAGTGCAGCAAGCTGGGTGGACAGATGCATCAGCTGGGTTTTATCTGGCTTGCCCTGAAGCTCRCCAGACTCAGTGACATTGTCACAGTGCAGACTGGATTTTCCTCAGGATTGTGGGAGATAACACCCAGAGAAGACATCCCAAGGCATTTAGCCCACCATCAGCTGAGCTGGAGCTGCTGGGTCCCCCCCTGCTCTCCCCAGAGCAGACACAGCTCCTGGGGATGGACCACAGAGCAGGGGTGGAGCATGAGAGATGAAGCTGACTTTGATGTAAGCACTGCAAATAAATTCCCTGGAATGGAAYCATAGGATGGTTTGRGTTGGAAGGGGCATTTAAAGGTTACCTTGTCCAACCCCCAGCAACATCCTCATCTAGATCAAGGTATTTTGGGGTTATGTCAATGCTTTTGGTGATGACTCTTACCTCTRCTCCTCCATCCACATGAAGTAGTGTCTTCCAGCACTGCTGACAAATAAATTCAATTTTGGTGCACTTTTTCTACCCACCACACCTTAAAGAGGACACAGCTGGGCACACAAACAAGGGAAATGTGAGGGACAAAYATTGACATGAACACAGCTTTCCATKAACCATGAATGCAACACAGGCTCCCCTGGGCATGGGGAAGGGACCCTGACATTTGGCAGAMTTGAGGCATGGAGCAGCCAAACTGATTTACACAGAGCTACAAAATAAATTTTCCATATCTCAGTATAAATATATTCCTYCCCAGGAGCTCTTGGTTGCAGCAAAACTGCACAAGTGCATCAATAAATTGAAATATTGCACATAATTCCTACTAGAGCCCCTTGCAAAGCAATTCCCAAAAGCAGCCATTTCTTTTTATTTTTTTTCCTCACAGATGGATAAAAAAGAAGAAAAATCCCCTCCAAAAATCCCACCAGAGGCAGGTGAGCCTGCCTGCTGTGCTTCATCCCCKGTGTTGCATTGTAAAGGTTTGCCTGTGGTTTAGCTAATCCCAGACACATTCCTGAGCCATCAATCAGAGCTGAGTCAGCCAGCGTGACTGCTCTGCCCTTTTTATTTTTTTTTTTTAGCCATCACAAGTTTCTCTCGCCTTGTTTGCCAGCTGTGAGCTGGGGGTTTATTCCTTTTTTTTAATTTATTTTTTTATTAGTTTTATTTTAATAAAAATGATTGGGAGCAGGGAAATGTTGCTGCTGTCGAGGATAACCTTTAAAGCCATACTGCCTCCGGGAGCTTCTCCTCCCCGGGATGCTGCTACAAAATGCATCACATGGAAGGAAAATAAAGAATGCAGCCTGGGATGGCACTGACTCCCCTCCCTGACTTGGGGGTGGTGTGACACAAGAGTTTTGGAGGTGGGGGGCAGATTCGCTTCCCGAGCAGCCTTGGAAATGGTGCCCAAAGCCATTGAGGGAGGCAAAACCTTCTCCCCCATGCTCTTCCCACAAGGACAAGGTTTTATCAGGCTTCCCAACAGCCCCTGGGGAGGGCAGGGGAGCTGCTGTGATGTTGTGGCTGTGTGTGACCTCAGCCCACCCCTGCTGGAGGCGTTATCAGAGCCCCTGCAGGACTCGCTGGGAGCAAGGCGAGTGTTGTGTCTCTGCCTGGTTCAAGGAGACTGCCAGGTTGCTGGAGATAAAACTAAAAAATAAAAAAAAAAAAGGAAAAGAAAATGAAATCTTATGGCAGCTGGATTTCCCGAGAGCACAGGTCCTCAGGATGCCACAATCTCACACCTCAGCATGTCCACCCAGAAAATATTACTGCCTCAATCACGCTTAAAATGAGAGAACACCCTCCTTGGTGAGAGGGCCTGGAGCACAGAGGACTTGGGAGATGATAAATATGCACCCCAAAACCTCTGTCCCAAAGCAAGGGCTGCACATCAGGCTGCAGGAGCCAAAGCTGAGCTGCACTCTGCTCCCTTTTTGCTCCTCACAAGCTTTTAGAGGTGCAACTCCTATGGTGGGACAAGCCTCTAAGCACAGAAGCATTCATCCAAGGTGTGCACCAGAAAATCCTGTCAAMTTGCACCTTTCCCTGCCTTCTCCCACTTTTTTTTCTCCAGAATAAATTGATATTAAATTAATTAATAAAAAAACCCACACACAACGTTACAGGGAACTTCTCTTGCAGGTGGCAGCCGCTGTTTTCTTGCCTTCAGGGCAAAGACAGCCTTTCATTCAGCACCCAGCTATCTGATTTCAGCAGCTCGATGACGTTAGAATAAATGCCTTGTCCTGCCTAATTTGCAGCCTAGATTTAGATCTAGGCAGGACAAGTCCCAATAACATCACTTTTCAAGAATGATGTAGAGATGTAGAGCTTGGGGGGAATTTCCTTATCCTAACTAGGTGTTAACACTTGTAGAATTGATGGAATGGTTTGAAAAACACTTTCCACWAGACCAGGTTGTTCCAAGCCCCCTTCAACTTAGCCTTGAACACTTCCAGGCATGGAGCATCCACAATCTCTCATTTAAGAGAGTTTTTATTTATGAGGCACAGGAACACATGTGAGGCAGCACAGGGTGACCCTAAGGGCAGGAAAGCATCATTTCTGACACAAGGAAAAACCACCAGGTCATGTCTGTATTTCAACAAGGTTTTTTTATTGGTCCAGCAACTGCAAAATATACAAATTTCTGAAAGGCATACCCTGTTTTTAAGCTGGCACAGCTTTATATCAGGCAATTATTCCAGACATATATACAGAACAGTTAACCACAAATCAAAAAAAAAAAAAAAAAGTAATCCCAAGTAACTACACCCTTCTCTCCAAGCTTTGCAGTGTACATTAAATAAATAAAGAGCGCTTTGCTATTAAAAAAAAAATTTAAAAAATAAATTCAAGTATCACAAAGGAGAACAAACCAGAGAGAAAAAAAAACAAACAGATGGGGAAGAAATCATTGGTGTGGTTTGACATGTCCTCTCTCCCAATCTGCCTTGGCTGTGGCATCAACTGCCCAGGCCTTGGCTCTGTTGACCAAAAAGGTGGATATTGAGTTTTTTGGGGCAGTGGTGATGGCACAGGGTTGACACCATCCCACCAAGCCCTCCAGCACAMGAGGAGCTCAAAGAGAACAGTTTTCCCAATGCAGATCCGAATTTCAGGTTTTTGTAGACCTACTGAGACAGCTATTATTACTAATGGATARAAGTTTCGGGCCACTTTAGGGGTTTTTTTTTCTGTTTTTTTATATATATTTCTATATTTACACCCACACACAAACACACACCAAAACATCCGCGCAATTACACGTGTACATGATTGATCTGGGGGCAGCCAGACACATCATGTTTGTATTTGTTGGCTTATCTCCCTGCAGCAGCAGCAGCAGGGGGAGGAGAGATAAAACTCCCCACGAAGGAGGAAGCTGACACGAGCCAAGTGAGTGGCCAAAAACATTCATTTATCTGCAAGGCAGAGAAACCGAAAGCGCGGACGCCAGCCAGGGCACAAAGGGAGAAGTCCACTTTTAATGAGGCTTATTAAACCAGAAATAAAGCAGAGTTTGGGGAGGGGGGAGTGCTTTTTTGTTTTATCTGTACAGGACTATGATACACATATGCACAAGCTCACACAGGCAGGGCAGTGGCAGGGCTGTCACCCCCATGGGACATGGGGACACCCTGGCCACTGTCGGTGCCGCTCTGAGCGTGAGGCACTGTGGTTCTCCCTTTCCCAAAGGAAAAACTGACCAAACCCACCCCCAAAACCTACACAGAACAATCGTTTCTCCAGCAAACCTCTCCGATGCCACCTCTGAGGATGGTGTTCCCTGCAGGGGACACTGGGGACAGCCATGGGAAGGATGGAGCCAAAGSGTTGTCCCCACCTCCTGTTCCCCCAGTGCTGCAGGAGGGGTGGCTGCTTTCACCTCCTGCCTCCAGCAAAAAAAAACCCCATGAGGTGGGCATGGAGAAGATGCTGCACATAGGTGGGAAAAAAAAAACCAAAAACCAACCTAAACCCAAACCAAAACCCTAAAAAAAAAAAAAATTCCAAAATCCACAGACTTTTGCACAAAGCAGTAGTGGTTAATTGCCATTTTTAACTGCTGTCTGCCAGCCCAGGACAGGCTGCCAACAAGGGATCTTATGGGTCAAACCACTGGGAGTTGACTGATGGAGTCAGTCAAGGCCTCACCCTGTTCCCCCCCACCTCAAACACTGAAACTACTGTTATTTTTGTAGTCCCAGCTTTCCAGCATGCAAAATTAAAAATTACAATTAAACAATTAAAAACAAACAGAAAAAGCTGCCTGTGTTCAGGCTTCCCCCGTTAAGGGGCAAAACTTGGGGAAAAAAATAAAGTAGTTATGCTTCTGCCACAAATAAAGTGCAAAAACCAAGCGTTTTTAAGTATACACATACACACACACAAGTGTGTGTATATATAAAATTTAAAAAATACAGACAAAACTGTCCCTTCTTGTGGCTTTTTGCAGTCAGACAGGGTCTCCTGCAACCAGCCAGACCCTCTGGCCACCTCCAGGAGACCTGTGTGTCTACAAAATGCACCTAAGCCTAGGGATTCAAACCCTTCCCAATACCCCCCCTTCCATCTAAAACAGAAGAAAGGGGAGATGAAGTACCAGCACAGCACCTCAAACAGTGCTCAGCCTCCCCCARAAATTTCAGACCATACCTGGGTGCTCCCCAAGATGAAAGCATCACCCAAAGCCCCTGCTGGCATGGTTCCTCATGCACTGCAGGCAAGCTTTCAAGCCAGCTTTAGCAGCAGACCTACATTCTCTGCAAACCCCTTTAAAGTGTGCTGATTTAAAAACAAAAAGAGTGAAAGAATGGGTTGGTTTTTTTTATTAAACCCAGCAGTTCTTGCAGTGAAGGAGCTCACACAGCTGCTTCTCCTGGTGCTCACAGATGAGCCAGGCTGGCACGTGTGACCACGTTGTAGTGTGGGTGAGAGACTGCAGCACAGCATGTTAGGGGCTTATTCAAAAAAGTAATTAACAACATTAATAATAATTAATAAAAAAAAAATGCAAAACCCCTTTGCCCACCCCCCTATTTCCCTGCTAACCCCTCACCATCCACATATATACACACCTCACCCAGAGATGGGTGGGTACCCATCATCTACACAGAAGATCAAAACCGCTGAGAGAAGAGAGGACAATGAAACTCCCCGTGCGCTACAGAAGCACTTTACAGCTCTTTACAGCTCGCTACGACCTATGGGGCACTGGAGAGGAGAGCAAACTGCAGCCYGAGGAGCTGCTGGTGACCCCGGGAAGGAGCTGGGCTGCTGCTCCTCCTCCTCCTCTGCTCTCCTGCATCCCCTCCCCGAGGAGTTTTGCGGATGAACGGGGCCGGYTGGGGAGCAAGCTTCGGGAATGGCGGTGGGATGAGAAGCTGGCGGCCTCACTGCGGCGCCCACGGAGTCACGACGGCTTCTGGGAGCTGTTCATGTTCTGGAATGAGAGGGGAAGGAGGAGAGGCGTTGGGGATTGTGCTGCTGGGGTCAGGCTCCAGCTCCAGGGGAGCACTTRGCAGACAGASCCAACCTCACAGGAAWTTTTCTCTGYAGGAGGGGTCTCCWCCCTCCACAGAGCATCCCCAGCCCAGCACGGCCACCTCCCCACCCTGCAGCACCTTCTAGAACACTGAGCAGAGGGACAAGGGGGAACAAAGCCACACACGGGTCACTACAGAGCACCCACCACAGAGGAGAGGACACTGCCCACCCGRGGAGAGAGGCAGGTGACTCACTGATCACCCCCTCCCTCAAACATTGCTTTAATTACAGGGTTAGGATTTAGGTATCCCTAAAAACTGAGCTAAGCCCAAGGCAACCCTCCCAAGCCCAGCCTGTCTGCCCTTCTGAAGCTGCTCTTTGGTCCCTGCAAACGTGATGGGACCACAGTGCTCATTCCAGCAGCCCAAGTGAACAGCTCTCTCCTGCTCCCCTTGAGGGTGGGCAGTGTCCCCCCTGCCTGCCAAGGACAAGGTCACTGTCTGTCTGTCCATCCCTGGCAATGCCAAGAACAGGCAGCTCCCACTGGCCATGCCAAGGACCAGCCACCACCAGTGGTGGAGCAGCAGCACAACTCCCCTGGTGACACCCCCAGGAGGTTTCATGGGCCCCAAGAGACGCTGCAGACACAGCCCTGGCACAGAGTGACAACAACAGGCACCCACCAGCACGTGGTGAGGACCACAAAACCAGAGACAACCAGCTGAACACAAGCAGGACCAGCCCCGAGGAGARCATCTGCTCCAGGGGACCACAAGGACAATTCCCAACTCACAGAACTACATGGAAC
>CADDXX010000280.1:1027131-1037790 GCA_902810485.1 Alauda arvensis
TCTCTGTTCTCTAAGGAGACAGGAGGAGGGTTAGGAAAAGCCACATGCACCACAGCCATTTACCTTGGAAATATTAGCAAAGAGAAAACTTTGAGAAAGTGACAAACGGGTCTTCTTTTTAAGCATGAAAAGTGAAGGGGAGAAGAAGGGAAGGGATCAGGTGACTGTTCAAAAAGTGCACTTTGGATCACAAACCAAGCAAAAGGAAAAAGAAATCATCACAGCAGGTAAACCCAGGACCCCCACTCAGCTCAACCCCACAGCCAAGAGGGCTCTGAGGTGCTCAGCCATGTCCCCAGCCTCTCCAGGTATCCCCTGGTCCTCCTGGATGGGGGGCAAGCCCCCAAAAGTGAGAGCTGATGCAGTGAAGCTCCCACTACCAACCCAAGSCCACGATGCAAGTGGTGAAGGAGGTGCCTTCCACCTCCCCAGCCCCAAACAGCTGGTGACAGTGAGGGACCAAAGCAGTGTCCAGGACAGCAGCCTCCCAGARCTGACAGCASTGTGAATGTCMMCAAGCCCTGSCTTTGGCATGTCCTCAGRGGCTGCTTTTGTGGGACTCATAAGYTCCACACTAGGAGGWGGAGGCARGCTCYCAGCAGCTGGAGGTTTTAAGCTCCACCTGGCATGGGTAACCATCACTGCCTGCCYCAGCAAAATCTGACACATCCATCTCCCAAACTCAACACCAAAGTGTGTTTTCAGTGTCCCAGCCAGCAGCAAGGCATGCAGTGCCTTTTCTTACAATGTAGATGTGAAAACGGTGGAGGAGGGAAGGAGGGACAAAAACTAAAACGCTTTCAGAGCCACCCAAGAGGATCATGTTTCATCAGGGGCTTTTGTGGCCATGAGCAGCAAGGGAAGGATCAGACATGCAGGCCATGCTGAGCAACTCAAYCTCTGCACTCAGCCAACCCATCCACCAGCAAAGCTAAGTGTAACAGTCCTAACCTCCCTCTTCTCAAAAACCTTTACTCTAAAAGGGGAAGAATTTCGAGATTCAACAGCTGCTACAGGCAAGCAAAGCTGAGCTCTGGCCTGGCCATGTTAGAGCAGATCCCTCCATCTTCAGCCCTCAGAACAACCCAAGGCAGGGATGCTCACAGGGCAAAGAGAYCCCCTGGACACTACCCAGTATCAGCTCAGCCCCAAAGTCTTCCCAATCTTTGCGAAGAATCAGACAAAACTGCTGCTCTGAACTCAGTGTATCATTAATTAAGTCCAAAGGCTTCAAATATAAATCCAGGAGCTGTCCTGCTCCTCTAACTCAGGGATTTAACAGCACTAAGCCAAACTGCCAGAGCCTGGATTGTTCAGAATTAGTGCATCAAATGCTCAAGATGTTTTGCTTTCTTAACAGGGGTAGAGAAGGACAATTTCCATTCACTCTGCCCACAACACTTAGGTTGACTTGTTCCCAAAATCCAGGTTTGCAGAACTGATGGCTGGTCCCAGGATCAYCCAGCTCCAGAAAACACATTCCTGAGAAGGTCAGAAGCCTCTCAGATACCTCTCTGGTGCCAACAACTCACAGACACAACCCAGAGCCCTCAGGAAGGGCAGAGCACGCAGCTCTCTCACCTACAGTRCAATGTGCAATCACAGAGGAGATAAAYCCAGGRAAACCCARCAGCACTGCCCATAGGCATCACCAGAGAGAAAGTGATAATTTCCTCAACTTCACAACAAAACTGGGACATCTCATCAAGCTRGGACACAAACCAGCACCCACAGTCTCCTCTTTTGCCTTTCCTAAAASAAATCCCTCCCCCAAACCAGCAAAATATTAACTCCAAAAAAATCCACACCCCCTGTGGATTTTGCAACACAACCCAGTGGGATGGCAAGAGACATGGAAAAAAAGGGTTGGAAGGGGGAAAAAGGAAGGTACTTACAGGCATGCCTTCCCTAGTAAAGGCTGCAGAGAGACAGAGAGAACAGAGAGAGGTGTCAGTAACTCTGTGCCACACCAGGCAGGGACAGTGGGACAGCAGAGAGGGGCCAGAGATGGCAAAAGGCTTCTTGTGAGGCTCAGGCAGAGCCCTGGGAGCTGAGACAGACCCAGCTGTGCTGGGAAGCTCATGCAGAGCAGCAATCAAGCAGCAATAGAGCAAAAAAACAGAGCAGTGGGGGAGCACAGAGCCATTCCTGACCAGGATATGGGTGAGGAGGGGAGAAAGGACATCACACACAGACAGCAGGGAGAGGGGCTGGGCAAGACAGGGAGATCCAACAGGCAGCTGGTGGGAAAGGCAGCATGGCAAAGGCTCCTRCAGATCACACAGGGCTCCTTAGTCAGCTTAGGAGAGGGTTTGTGCCTGGAGAAGTGAGCAGCAAGCAAGGCCTCTCTTCCTTCCTATGTCTCTTCACAGATGGGTGAAAGAAGAGAGGACACACCAGAACCATGGCAGCYACACACAGGGTTTCACCAGGCTCACCACACCAAGAGCCTGCCAATCAATTTTGCCTACAGCTCCAGGAKGAAGGAAACCCTTCCAGCCAAAGATGAGTCTTGGCAGCTCCTCCTTAAGAGAAGCACAAGAACATTTGATTTATTGCCATGCCCAGAGCCAAGCACACCCAGAGGGAAGGCACGAGCCCTTTGTTCCTGCTCACTCCAGGGAGGAGACCCCTCAGGAGGCTGATGCTGGATGGTGAGGGCACTAAAACACAGCCTAGAGCTTGGTGGGAGCTCATGACACGCTGAAAACCCAAGAGAGGGTCAGCAGTGACCCAAGGCAGGGGCAGACAGCAGCCACGGTGGGGTGGGAAGAWGCATCTCAGACAGCAGCACAGGTTACAACAAGTGCAAGCAGCTCCTCAGCTTCAGGAGTGACAGGAGGACAACAAACAATAAACCAACGAGAACAACAACAAAAAAAAAAGAAAAAAATGAAAGAAAAGAAAAAAAAACCAAAAAAAGTAAGAGTTCAACTAACTTGTCCAGGCATCTGCGTGGGCACTTCCTGAGGAACACAGCCTGGCAGGGCAGAAGAAACAGCCACATGCTCCTCAAAGCTGTTGATGCGAGGTTTTTTGGTGGGCTCTGGGCTTGCTAGAGGGGTAACGCTATTRCGTCTCATGAGCGGGTTAGGTCCCTTCTTTGCTTCCTAAATTAAAGTGAGACAAAGAAAATCAAAGTAAATATAAAAAAAGAAAATAAAGCAAAATAAAGGGAAAAGGAAGAAGGCGACAGTTATAAAGAAAAAAAAAAAAGAAGCAAGTTGCTTTGGTTTTCTTTTTTTTAACCTAAAGTTGTCTCTGCTTTTCCCCACGGTCACTGTCAATGAGCAAAGGATGCAATGAAAGGCTCTGGACACAAAAAAAAGCCCCTGATACAAAATGCTTAAAAGCACAGAAGGGGGAGGGAGGAAAAAAAAAGGATCTGCACTCAGACATGAGGCAGATTTTTCTCCTCATCTGAGTCTCAGCTGACAAAAAAAAACTACAGGTAGCTAAACACACCCAGCAGCAATCAAGCCATGACTCTGCAGGACACAGAGGTGCCCACTGGTCTCCTCCTCGAAGCTGGTCCCTCCACCCAGAGAGAGGAGTGAAAGCAGGAAGAGGGGAAGATGAGCCAGCCCAGGCTGATCAGGAAGGTTTGGGAAAYGGGAGCAGAGCAGCCAGCAAGGGTTGGCATTGCACCAAGCTCCAACTCAAGCAAGGAGGGATGGAGGCAAAGCTGAGCAGGGGCACCCAAGCACTCGGCACCTGTCTCACCCCATCCTACCCAAGGCCCTGCTGCCATGCCCAGAGAGGGTGGCAAAGCAGGGCATCCATGGCCCCATGCAGGGGGAAGGTCTGGCTTCCCCCCTACAGCTGCAGGGAGGGGGCAGGAGGCTCAGGTGCTGCCACCTGACAGGGGAAAGCAAAGGAAGGAGATGTGGGCCCAAAGGGGACAGCACCACTGCTAAGCACAAGTTGGAAATGTCCCAGCATCTCAGGACATGGGTGCTTATCAGGGTCCCTGTGGCCCATCTGGGTGGCTGCCCAGCCCTGACACCCAAGTTGGCACCCTCCTGTTCTGGCCTCTGAGCTCCAGGGGAGCACTGGGCAGACAGACCCAAMCTCACAGGAATTTTTCYCCAYAGGAGGGGTCTCCTCCTCCACAGAGCATCCCCAGGCCAGCAGTGCCACCTCACCCTGACAGAGAACCACCACACCAGGAAAAAGACCCTCAGAGGCAGATGTAGGGCAAGCACTGAGCCCAGGCTCTGCCAGCCAGCTGGGAGAACTGGGAGAAGTCWCCTTCTCCATCCACAGCTCCATTCCCTGCTCAGGCAACAAGGAATGATCGTGCAGGTGAAAGTCAGAGACCAGGGAGGAGTTTYCCCTGGGCAAACACACTGGGAAGCAGGAACATGCAGCAGAGTCCTTTTTTCCCTTGGAAAACCCTCAGCTGGCCACAGCTTTGCAGAACAAGAACACCCCTGATGCTCCCAGTCCTCCAGCAGCACTTCCAAGCACCCAGCTGAGCCATCTCCCCATCCCCACTGCCAGCTGACCCCAGGGGACAGGAGGGGGACACCAARGGACAGCTCCAGGGGAAAGCAACACTCACCTCTGGCCGGTCTCTGTGGGTGTTGACTGCTTCAATGTTCAGGGAGATGGATTCCACCCTGCAGCCTGCAGGAAGGAGCACAGAGAGAGCCATCAGCAAGCACAGGATGTTAGCAGGTGCCCCAGCACAGATCCCTGCTTTTCTCCCAGCCAGCCTGGATTCAGGAGGATGGTACAAGTCAACCCCACCCTGGCACGCTCAGGAAGGTCTCACTCACCATAGGCTACCGGGGTCAGCTTCAACACTGTGTGCAGGGGACACTTCAGGTAGGGCATTTCATCTGCAGAGACAGCAAAGCAGCAGGGTTATCTCAGCCCACCTCCTCTCCARAGGCAGGATCTGACACCTCCATCCCACACCAAGGAGATGCAGGATGTGAACACGACCTCCCCAGAGCTGTATCCATCCTCCYTCCTGCAGCAGGGCCAATCCTCCTCCCATGGACAGGGAGCTCACCTGCACTCTTGTCCAGGAAGTAGGCCAGGAGGCAGCGCATGACAGCCTGGTGGCAGATGACCAGGACGTTCTCTTGCCTCTCCAGCTCCATGATGACTGGCTCCAGGCGCTGCACCAGGTCCTGGTAGGACTGGGACAGGAGGGAAGGGAGGTGAGGAATAGAATCAATGCATCCCAAAGAAACAACAGTCCTTGTCTTGGTACAACCCCTGATTTCACCCCTCTGAGTAAACCAACCAACTGCTAAAAGCAAATCAACCCTCATCCTCAGGCTACTCTGGAATTCCTAATTCTTCTGTCAGAGAAGGAGCCATTCACASCTCAGTCCTGGAGAATTAACTAAGGTAAGTAACAAGGGCTTAGAAGACAGAGCCTCTCCATCATCTTGATATTTGATTTGGTACAGGATTTCAAAGTTCTGACAAGTCTGGAGCCACCTGAGAAACCCCAGGGTTTTGAAGGTTCTCATAAAAAACCATGACAGGCAGCCAGAAGGAGCCCCAGACCCCCAGAATTGGTATCTGATATGCCCAAGTATTCTTCTGTTAGACACAGGCTCATGAGGATGTCTCCCAAGATTTTTCTGAAAAGCCTATGGGCATGACTTTTCAATTTGGGGATAATTAGCTCAATTCACAGCCTAAAGTATCATCCAGGACTGATGCCCATTCCCACCTCGTTGTGTCACACCCTGGAAGCAGCCAGCAACAGAGATATTACCACCAACCCTTAGGGAATGACACTGAGAACAAGGTGAGAATGACTTTTTTTGGAAATGAAAGAAAATTGGGGCAGCACAATACTGTGACCAGATACAATGATGGAGGTTGGACTACAAACCTCCTGAGGCCTTCCCCTACTAATTTGCAATTAAGTCAGGGGTATTGTTTGTTAAGTGACAAATTTCTTAGTGAGATCTTCATGCGCCAAGAGCTCAAGGCTGATGTAAATATGAGCCCTGATCTCTTAATTCTGGRTTTCTTGGAGCCCTCACTGATGTCTGCTCAAGAATAGAGGACAGAATGAGGAAGAAAAGGCCAGATTTAAAGCAGAAGTCCTGTCTCTGAAGGKGCAGACCTACCTCCCCAGAAGGATAACGGTAGTAATATTTATCCTGATCACGCAGAGCAAACTCCTCTGGGTGCTGCTCCCTGATTTCTTCATAGGTCATTTCTTCACACACACCCTGCCAGGGCAGGACAAACCACGAGGTTACTGGACATGCTCAAGTCAAACAGCAGCAGCACAGCCACCAGACAAAACCCCACTTGCTCCCGTTAAGCAATAACCAGCCCCAATCCAGCTATTCTGGCTGCACAAGATACTCACAGCATCGATTTCATTGAGTGCCTTCCACTGCTCATAGGGCAGCTGGAGAGCCTCTGCTGTTTGTATTGTTCTCTTTAGCTGGCTGGTCCAGATTTTGAGGTCCTTCAGGTTCTGCTCTTCCACRAATTTGTTCAGCGCCACTGCAAACTGTGAAAAAAAAAACAACAGAGGTTGATTCCTGGTTCTTAGCTTCCCAATGGGCCTTTTTCCCCTACCTCCTAGAAAGTGGGAGGCAGAAAGATCAGCCTTCTGCTGAGGGGAAGGGCAGATTCCTTGGATTTTCCTCCATGTTCTGCCACACATTCCTTGATCCCAAAGAGCCACAGAAGGACCCTCAGCAGCCCAGTTGCCAYCAAACCCAAGCCACACCATCTGCTACAGCCAGATCACTCCTGGAAGCCACAGGAGAACACATTTCCCTCCTCCCTCACCTTCTTGCCCCTGTTGGAGAGGCCAGAGTCCCCTCCAATCCTGCCCTTGAGGTTGAACTCGCTCTCGCCGTGGCGGCACAGGTAAATGGTGCGGGGCTGCACGTGGATGTTCATCAGGTAATACACAATCCTGCTCTGGATGTGATCCTGAACCCTGTTGACCAGGAAGCGCCGGCCCACGTCGATGACTTTGATGAGAGAAAGTTCCCTGGGGACAGACAAGAGACAGTCACGCTCAAAAGGCAGCCCTGTGAGTTATCCCTGCTCCATGTAATCACCCCAGCTCAAAGGATTTCCTGCAGGCTATTTTCAGCTGGGAGCCAAACAGGTGAAATGGGGATTCGTGGGGAGCTGAATAGCAGCAGTGTAATCGCCACCCCTCCTCCTGCAGCAGKAAAGAGGATTAAAGAGGACTAACAGGGAACATGCTCCTCCCCAGGACGGGGATCAGCAGGGCTGGGATAATCCCAGCAGGGCACACAGGATGTGTTTGTGAGCAGTGGAGAGGTTGGGAGGTGCCTGCAGAGTCAGGCAAGACAGCAACCAAGGCAGAAGCCACAGGGTTTGCTCAGTCCTGGGGTTTGAGCCAAGCAGCCCTCCTTCCTTTARCTGGGACAAAAGCACCTCAACCACTCAAACTCAAGTGTTTTCCCAAAGCCTTTGTACTTAGACCTGCAGAACAAGGTTGAAAACAGCCCAGAAGAGCCTGGGAAGGCACCAGTGCCCATTTCCCTGGCACAGGGCCTGGGCAAACCAGCATTTTCTTATAAAAGGCCCRAATTCAAGGTGAGGCTTGGCCATAACATCATTCTAGCAGTCAGGCATTTGAAGACAAAGTGAAAAACAGCTCCACCCTTCACTGCTCCTCTCCTGGGAGAGGGCAGGTGCTCAGGCAGCTCAGAAGTCAGGGTCTCCTACCTGTCATAGTCATCAGGGTCGAGGGGCTGGTAGCTGGCTTGGTAACAATTGATCCTCTTCATGAAATCCTCCATGGCATCRGTGGAATTGCAGTCCCTGTAATCTGGGCTGGACAATTTGACTTCCTGCAACAGGGGAAAAAAAAAAGGCCACAAGAAGTTAGGAAGCCTTCCAAGCCAGACAATGCTAATCTGGAATTTGAGTCCTGCCAAGATCCAGGGATTAGCTGAAACTAAGTGATGACTACTTTATAGTTATCACTCATCACAGGGCAGAGAAAAGAAGCAGACTAGACCCAAAACCAAGCATAAGGTGGGATAAATTCAGTGCAGACTCATCAGTCCACTCCCATTCTCCCAAGAGTTGGGGTAGTAGCACTTCACCACCCAACAGCAGCAAAACTGAGCTTCCTAATGACTAAAAAACTCCATCAGGTTCAAATTCAAGCTGAGAAAGGGAAGTGCACAGAGCACAAGATGCTTCTCCCAGCWCAGCAGCAGGATGGCAACACTCAACCCCTTTCTGTGCATTGTTTGCTGCAAGCTGTTGGGCTGAAAGGCAGTAGAAACCAGAAATGTGAATATCCACAACCCTCACAGACCCAGTCCTGCCTGAACTAATCTAACAGCCTGTTCCTCCTGAAGATTTGGGGTTTGAACAGCAGCATTACACACTGGTAACTCCACAAGTGGTCCTGAAACCAACAGGGTAACACAATGGATCAACACCTGTGGCAGCATCCCAGGCCTGGGGTGTATTTTCCACACTGATCCCAGAACTAAGAGCACCATTCATCTGCAGTTCCTTATGGAGGAAAATCCCACACTCAGCTAGGAGTTCATTTTCTCACCCTTCAAGCATTAGCTTCCAAATAAAGGGATTTAAAACCCCCCAAAAAATTACCCAGCTTGTGGGGAAAAAAAAGGGGAACAAACTGAGCATTTTGTTGTAGAAAAAGCTGTGTGCAGCTTCCCAAAATGTTGGTCACTGGGACAACAGCTCCCAGCAGGAGCAAAAGACTCTTCAGCCCCAGCCCCTGGCTGGCAGCACRGTTTGCCTCCAGTGAAGCCATGCTGGCTGTCACCAATCACCTTTTTTTATTTTCCATGTGCCTCAGCAGAGTTTCCAGGATTATCTGCTCCATGATCTTCCCAAACACTGATGTGAGGCTGAGGCTGCAGTCCCTCAGTTCTGCCAGGGCTTTCTCTTTGCTAACCCAATCCCTGGCTGCTCAGACAATCTCTATATTCCTTCCAGGCTGCCTGTCCTTGCTTCCATCCTCTCTCTGTAGACTTCTTCCTCTTTGTGTTTGAGTTTATCCAGGAGCTCCTTGTTCATCCTGGCATTTTTGATGGCTGCTCCTTTGCAGGGAATGCATCGCAGCTGAACTTGGAGAGGGGGATCCTTGAACATAAACCAATTTTCTTGGGCTCCTCTTGCCTCCTGGGCTTTTTATCCCACAGTACTCCAGGCCAAAATCTGCTCTCCTGACATCTCCCTTCACAGCCACTGCAGCCCAGGCTGCCCTGGAGCTTCCCATTCCTCACCAGCCCCTCCYTGTTGGTGACAACAAGGTGCAGCATAGAAGAGCAGACAAGGAGAGGTGCTAGCACTTGGAGAATGAAGTCACCACATTCCAGGARCCTCCTAGACTGCCAGTGCCATGCTCTGCTGTCCCTCCAGCAGGTACCAGGGGGGTGGAAGTGACACAGTGAAGGTGATGCCATTCCCAGCTGTCTATGGAGGGGAAAGCAAAAGCACTTCCACCAGTTCCACACTTACCATAACGTTGGTGGCAACCACGTTGGGATCATTGCAGACAGATTCRATGAAGAACACCTGTGAAGCAAAGCAAAGCTCAGCTGAAAGCCACCAAAAGGGGTTTGTAACACTCAGCCAGCTCCATGCTCAACCCAGCCTCCTCCCTGCTTGCCAGAGAGCTCTCCCTGTGCCCCACTCCCATCACTTCCTTCCCCACAGATCAGTACAGGGAATGAAGGAAGAGTTCCATATTTTTAACCAAACCCAGCAGTGAAATSTCCCTCACACAGGAGGGGCATGAGGATAACACATGAGTGAAAGACAGACCAACTGTACACTGCAGTGGACATCACAATGCAGGTATCAGCCCCACAGCACCAACCTTGAATCCGTTCTCTTTGGCAAAGTTTAGGATCATCCCTCTCCTCTCCCGYGTGGTATTGGTGGCATCAAAAACCTTTAAAAGCAGAAGATCTCAATCAGCACCACAAGGGCCTGGTTTCCCAGTGAGCCCCTCCTCAGAGCAGGGACAGCACAGGCTCTTTGGGGCTGGCACAGCTGCCAGAGCCCAGAGCACATCTGGGGGCTCACCGCAATCTGCCCGGCCTCCTCYGTCAGGTACAGCTTCACATCCCTCAGGGCAGCCATGGCACATTGCCTGCAAAAGAGGGGACAGACGTGTGACCCTGATGTCCTCTGGGTGTCATTGTCACCCTGAAGTCACCAAACCCTGTACAGATCCAGTTTTGAGCTCTCAGAACCCTCCTTGAGCAAGCAGGGGAAATACAAATCCAAGGGGAATTCAGAGCCCAGCTTCTCTTTCATCACCCCCAAAGTGGGTAACTGTGCTGCCAGSCACAGGGCTCAGCAGCACATGGGGSCAGGGAGGGGGAGCCCACGCTCACCTCCTGACTTTCATGGCYTCCTCGTTGTCAGGACGGAAGAAGTCGTAGGAGCTGTAATGCTTCACGGCCTCACGGCGATACTCCCCGACGTTGAAAACTGGGTGGGAAAGGCAAAAATAACCCATCAAAATGAGGGGCATGACTCAGTTGGGCAGCTTCTGGAGTTCAAGCAAGCTGGGGCTTTAACTTCTTTGCAATACGAAATTACATCCTCAGAGCAAAAGGCTCAGGGCATCCCTTGGTCTCTAAAGTGAAGGAGAACCTGGGCTGCAGCAGGATGTGAAAACACAKATWT
>CADDXX010000280.1:1037807-1068767 GCA_902810485.1 Alauda arvensis
ACMYCCCACTACCTCCCATCTSCCAAAGCAYTGATCTAGAGRAATTCCTGAGGACCAGACCTCCKGYTTTCCCCTGGGARCCAGGGCAAGCCTTACCTTTTGTGGGGACACCGATCCAGTTGAGGTAGCGAGTCAGCTTCTTGGAGATGTAGGTCTTGCCACGGGCTGGGAGGCCAACCATGACTATCACCGTGGGGGAATTGGCAAGCTGAGGCCCACAGGCTGCAAGGAAAAAAAAAAGGAACAGGAGCTGTTAATTCTCCAGCTCATCCTGCACCACCCCTACAAGGCACTTGTTTTCATCCAGAYCCCTTCCAAGTCCTTCAGCAGCTGGAAGAAACCTGAAGGCCACAGCAAGAACAYCCTGATGGGTGCAAAGCAGGCAAGGAGAGCCAGCAGCTGGCCCAGGCTCCCTGGAGAACCTTTGCATTGGTTTCCTCATTTACAACCAAATAAAAAAAAAATAATTTAAAAACGAAATTAAAAAATCGAGGCAAGCACAACTTCACATTTCAATAGCTTGGACAATTCCACGAAAAAGCTCAAAGATAGCCAAGGAATTTGGAGCCATCCCTGCAGCAGTGTCTCTGCTGAAATATCAGTGCTTGGTCYAAGATCTTCACCCACAGAAAGCATCTCCCAAAATCTCTGAGTAGATTYTTAGCTGACACACAACCAACTAACAGGATTTTCTGGGRACAAACAAGGCAAGAGAAGCACAGAACTACCAGCATTTAAAATCAGATATCCAAGTGATTTATTCTTTTTTTTTCCTCATAAACCCAATCTGGGTTGTTGTGGTGAAGAGAGTCCATGGCAAACAGCTGGAAAGCAAATCCAGAGGCAGCATTTGCAGGACAGATGGGACCCTGCAGGGGATTTCTCACCCACCCGGTGAGCCCAGAGACCTCACAGGAAAGGAATGCAGGGAGTGAGTGGCTGSTGGCAGAGCCATAAAACCCAGCTTAATGATGGCCTGGGTGGAGAGCCCTGCCTGCCTGTCACAGCTGCCTGGAGGTGGGACCAGGGGCTCCCAGCTTTTTGTCAGTGTGGGTCTGGAAAGGGCAAACAAACTGAGAGGCACCCATAGAACATGCAGAGTGCATGGGGTTACCTTCCCCTTGCAAGAACAGAAAGAAATCCAGCAGCTGGAGAAACCAAGTTAAAGCCACATGGGAAAGTTATGGCACTGGTGCCCAGATGGCAGAGACGAGCCACCCATCAGCTTCCTGAGTTTCTCACCAAAGCAAACTCAGCAGGCAGATGAAAAACTTCCTAAAATACATTTACTCTTCTTCTGTTCCATAAATTTCACATTCCCCAGGCTGGAGCTGCCCTCACACTCACTCCCTTTGTGCAACCTGCCCCCMTCCAGTGCTGCATTTCAAAACCCCAGGGCAGCTCCCAAAGATTTTGGCATCRAGTGCCAATTTTCTGTGCTGGAGCTGTGCAACACACCCAGAAAAATACATTTCCCCTCCAACAACCTCACATCCTCATCCAAGCTATGAGTGCAAGCCTGTTTTACACAAAACCCACACATTAAATAAAGGAAGTAATAATAATACCTGAATTAGGGAACTCTTCCTTTCCCTACCTGCCAGTGCACAAAGGATCTCAAAGAGCAGAGCCAAGAGAATTTAGGGCCATTAAATAGCACTCCAAGAGTAAAGGGACAATGCTGGGCACTGTTCATGTCCCTGTGGCTCCAGACAGCTGTGACAGCCCCAGGGCTGGCACTGTGTGGGCACACACGTGTCACCTCCCAAAGGGTGCTGCTGCAAGGGTTACACACCCCTAATTCAGGAATCTCCCCCCAGTTTTAGCTGCCTTTGGAGAATGGAACAACACCTGGGAAGCACCTCCCAAAACACCCATGGCATCGGTGGGCAACCTTTCATCAGGAATCTGAGCCCAAAGCAGAAAGTCTCCGGGGAAACTTYGCATCAGGGATGAAACAGAAGCCAGTGTTTTGCTCCCAGTCCTTCACAAAGGCCTCATTCATCATTTCYTTTCAGCRCTGCTGGGAAGCTATCARCRATTTCAATCCATATTCATTACTCCTTATCGACATCTCGAGCCAGGTAAGCCAAGGGCAGGGATGACTTTCAGGCTCAATCACGGGACATCCAGAAGCAGCTCAYCACTTTTGCTATATTGCCAGAAAGTCAGCTCCACTAGCGGGTTAAAAGGAAGAGAAGGAGAAGAAGGAAGAAAAAAGAACAACCAAAACAAAACCAGCAACAAAAGGGAAGGAAATCTGCGTCTATAAAAAGTCGGGTAAAACAGCCACCTCCCCACTTCAGGCATTTTTACTGTCTTCTCCTTCCCCAAAACCTCACATACGCCCAGACCGCAAGCTGCTAGCCCTATTCCCCTTTTCCCCAGCTTTTTTTCCCCGCTGAAATTCCAACACCTCCAGGGATGCCCGATCCCAGGCACACGTGGGGTGTGCCCGGGATGAACGCGCACATCCCCGGCCTCTGCTCCCACACCCACCGAGCCGGGGAGGACGGGAAAAAAAGAAAAAAAGCAGCGACGGGATGGAGAGAAGCAGCAGCAGCCCCTTCCCTGSCGGAGCATCCCCCTCCCCTCGCCCGGCTCTGCCCCTCGGAGGGCTCGGCTTTCCCGGCCCCTACGTGAGAGACGTGCGGCGTGACAGCGATTTAATGGATCGCCGTCGAAAGGGCAGCTGCAGGAATCACCGCAGCCTCCCCTGGACCGCACAATCGGGYTCATTCTTGCCCAGCCGGGGAGCGTCCCGGCGGAGGATGCTCGCAGGGATGCGCCCCGCTCCCCTCCGGGCATCCCGCTGGAAGTGGTCTCCCGTTATCCCTCCCTTCCCCACCCAGCTCTGAGGAATTCACAGCACCTCGCGTTTAAAATACCTCCAGTTTAAAACAAGTTTTGGGGTTTTTTTTTAAGCCTTAAAAACCTCACATTGCACAGCAAAAAGAGTGGCTTGTTCCCACCCCAAGAAAAAATAATTAGGAAGCCACGTTATGTTATTAATAAGCCCCTCGGCGGCTTAATATATTAAATATGTGAGGTTTTTCSGCTACCAAGAGGGAGCTCTCTCTGAGAAACCAGGTGAATGAAGTGGCAAAAAAACACCCCACTGCATGCATAAGGGATTTCTTTCAGAGGTGCCAATCCTTGAGAAAAATCCAGCCACGGAGACACACGTGCAAAGCATTAAGCCGGGAGTTTTACCCCACTCCAAGCAAAGCCCCTTGGCTACCCAGATGTGCAGCCTGTTGCTGAAATCCATTTCCCTTGCCAGGCTGAGCATCCCAACATCTGCTCCAGGGCGCCTGACCCACAGCCACGGGCAACAGCATCTGGCAAGTTCAYAGGGTATCTATTTTTAAAAATATTACTATTTAGAAGGGGAAATTTCCCAGCCAAGGTAAACAAACATCGGAAGCGACTTCAAACGCCTGATGAAGACAAGCACTGGAAAGACTGATTCACCCAAGCCGCTTCCATCCCTCGCCAGGCTRAGTGCCACCCCCTCCATCCCGGCTCCGCACATTCCTGCCACGCTCATTTGGAGTTGGGAGCCACACAACCGCCAGGACTTAAAGGAGCTGCTTCCTGAGCTTTCGGATTGGATCATAAATCAAGTTTTGCTTTATAGTAACACCGGGATGACCCAAACATTCTATACTCCGAGCTCCAGAGTCAAGGGGAAACCGCTGCAGAAGTTTCAGCACTAATTTCTGCTTTTCCCTCCACCTGCCTCCCATCTCATCCCCACAGGGTTAAATGGTAAAGGGCACACGGCTGGCGTTTGATTCCGGTTTGTTTTTTTTTTCCCCTAAATCCATCGCCCTAATCCTCCCACCACCTCCAAAAATAAAAATKAACACAAGGATTGGACGGGGCTCGGAGCAACCTGCTCTAGTGGCAGGCGTCCTGTCACATGGGCGGGAGGGTTGTGGAACCAGCTTATCCTTACGGTCCCTTCCTCCCCGGACCATTCATGACTCTGTCATTAACAAATCCGGGCGAGCCGCTTGACAACCCGTGAAAATCCCAGCTGAGCCCTCGCCCGGGCTGCGAGGTGAACAACCTGCCGCCTTCCCTGGCGATGCCGGCGGGGTGGAAATGGGGCCAGGCGTGTGTGCGTGTGTGTGTCCCGGCGCCTCCCCGCATCCTGCGCTCGGCCATGTGACGGCTGCACCTTCCTGCCGCTGCCACTGAGTCACGGGATGGCAGCGGCACGCATGGATGCGGGCTCCGGCAGGGGAAGGGAGGGATGCTGCAGGGATGCTGCAAAGAGCCCCGCCACGCTGAGAGCTTCCCGGCCGTGCCATCCCCTCCATCCCGGTGTCCATCCCTCCTCCATCGCGGTGCCCGTTCCCCTCCGGGATGTACTCACAGCGGCGGGGCAGCGCCGGGCGGTTGTCATTGGGGAGCCAAATCTTCTGGATGCGGCTTTGCGTCAGCTCCATGGGCATTTTTAAAACAAAGGTCTTTTTGCGCTCCGCGTCCACCTTGATGCGTTTGCGGGAGGGAGGAGGAGAAATTTAAAAAAAAGGGGGAGGGGGGGAATATTTGATTTAAAAAATAAAATAAAAAGGGTTTTTGTTGCGGTCGGTGATTTGGGCGAGCGGCTGCGGCGCTTTCGGATGCTGCTCCGAGCCTCGTGAAGGTTTTACGGCAGGAGGGGGAGGAGGAGGAGGAGGAGGGCCGGGTCTGCAGGGCACAAAGCCGGGCAGGAACGGCCCCAGCGCAGCCTCTGCGCGCTGGGAGGGAGCGAAGGCGAACCCCGATGGAAAGCGGGGTGAAAAAAAATACAGATATTTTTGTAAAATATAATAATTAAAAAATATCTTCTCTTTTAAATGTGAAAAAAATAATAATAATAACAAAAGAAAGGCAGGAGACCCCTTCCACGCGAGGCAGCCGGGAGAAGGAGCGGCGCTTCAATCCGGGTCTGTGCTGTGTCCGGCTCCGCTCACGATGYGCCGGCAGCCGCCGCGCCGCCCTTTTCTATCCCGACAGGCCGGGACCGCCCCCGGGGCGGGGCGGGACGGGAGGAGGAGGAGGAGGCGGAGGGGGAGGAGGATGATGATGATGATGATGAGGAGGATGAAGGGGGGGATGCCGGCGCGGCCCCTGCTGCCCCCTGGCGCCCGCGCCCCGCACTGCAGCGCGGACAAAGGACGCGCTTTGTTCCGCGGGGCGGACGCGGCACCGGCCCCTCCCCCACCCCAGGGCTGCGCACGGGAACCCCCGAACTGAAATATTTGTGGTTAAATCARTGCTCTGTTTCGTCTCTTCCACGTTGTAAAACGATGGAAATTGAACTAATTTTGAATTAATTTTAATTAATTTTTTAAAGGAACACTAAAACTCGACAATAAATAACTTTTTAAGAAAGAAACTATTAAAAAAACTAAAAAGGAGTGCAAGATATAAAGAAAGAAAAAAATTTAAATTAATTAAAAAATTAATGAAGTAAATGAAATAGGGAAGAGGGGAGAAAATAAGAAGGAGAAAAATTTTAAAAATGGAATAAAGTTGAACAAAATAAAAAATAAATTTAAAAAAGAGAACTAAAGTAGAGACAAAGGAAATAAAAGTAATTTTAAAAAATAAAAAGAGAGGGGGAAAATTAATAAAAAGGAACCCTAAGTACACAGCGGTGGGATGGGGAGGGGGGGGCTCCGCTGGCGCGCCCCTTGCGCCCCTCGCTCCGCGCTCAGCGGGTTCGGGCCCGGGGGTCCCGGGGGGTCCCGGGGGGCCGGGGGATGCCGGCCCTGCGCTCCTGCACGTCGCTCACGTCGCACATGCGGTGCCGAGCCACCTCCCCCGGAGGGGATGCCCGGGATGCGGCRGCTCCGCCTCCGCCCGCGGCCACCGCGGCTGCTCCGCCCCGCTCCGCGCCGGGCGGGGCCGGGAGGCGCCGGGGCTCCCCCTCGGACAGCGGCTCGGGGCCCGCCGGAGCGGCCGCAGATCGCAAGGATGCTCCGCGGGGCAGCCTCTGCTCTCAAACGGGTGCATAATCCCAATTTTCAATCAATTTTTTAAAATTTAATATTATTTCAATTTTAAAATCTAGTTTAATTATTTTTCCTATAATTATTTTACTATTTTTATTAYTTTAATCCTTTTAGTATTACTTTAATTTTTGTGAATTACGTCACGTTCGTATACAAGAAATACTATCACAATAATAACAATAACAGCAATTTTCTCCTAGTTTATTCAACTTCCTAATCCACTCGCCAGGTTCCYGTAAATTAGGTTTCCACTCTAAATGAGGCGACAAACGGCGATGCTGACACACCCACACAGCCTCTCGTTCGCAGCACGGAGGGGTTGGGACCACCCTGAAAAATCCCTGTGGCGACGCCCAAATCCCAAAACGCGCAGTGCTCAAACCCCCCCCTGTCCCCCAGCGCTGATGGGGACGGTCCCACCGGGCACGGAGGGGTCTCTTTGGAAGAATTCTGGAATTCTGGGTGGGAATTTGCCACGGAGGGGTCTCTTTGGAAGAATTCTGGAATTCTGGGTGGGAATTTGCCACGGAGGGGTCTCTTTGGAAGGATTCTGGGTGGGAATTTGCCACGGAGGGGTCTCTTTGGAAGGATTCTGGGTGGGAAATGCGGGAGTGTGTCATGGGGTGGGAAGAGATGTAGAGGTGGGAGCATCTGCTTTGATGGGGTTTAATAAAGCAAATTTTGCTTCAACGTTTAAAGCCTGATAAGGAGCATCTCAGATGCCTCAAATGTTCAATAGTCTTCTTTTTGCTGAGGGTATTTTCCTCCTCTGGAAGCAAAGGCTTGTGTTTTTAGMACGCATTTAGAAAGGAGATATTTCTGGCTAATTCCTTACATGGAGCCAAGATGGAGTAAAAAGTGCACAATCTTTCCCTCTCCTACACAGGGGAAAAAATATTCACAGGCAAAAAAGGGAAAAAAAATGAAAAAGAATTTTTTTAAAAATAAGCTACTATGAGGGAGCTGGAAAAGAACCAGAGATTTGGGATGTGGGCAGGGAGATGGGAGAGAGCTGTGAGTGCTCCAGTTGGCAAGGATGGATGGGAGTCAGGCACAACAGGACCACTCTGCGCAAAATCCCCGAATCCTTTTCACACGTAGGGCAACAAGAGAGTCGCTTCCCAGCTCGAGCATGAGTCAGAGGGAGGACAAAAATTCACATGATTTTACAGGGCAAGGAATTCGGGCATCCCCCCCCCCCCCTTCCTCCAGCAGCTCTCTCCCCTCTCCGCGGCTCCTTTCCACCTCGCAAATCACCACCCCCACGCCATGAAAAGGAGCCCGAAAGCGAAACCCTGCCTGAATTAAAATCRCAGTCGCTTCAAATTAGATCCACCTAGTAACTCTTGGCTTAGAAACTCCTAAATAACTGGAGCGGAAAGCTTAAACTCCTAAATAAGTGGCCTGGATTTCAAAGGCACCAGCACCCAGCTGCTCCGGGGGAGGTCAGCTGGAAGAAGCGCTGCTATTTATAAGGCACTTGCACCCCGGGGACAGGGCGGGGAGCAGGACAGCGCTAGGTGCACTCAGAGGATTATTTTTTTTTTTCCCCCCTCCCAAATCATGCGATGCAAAATCCCAGCTGCCTAAAAATAGCACCTGGGCTGGTAAATAAGATGTTGCTCGCAGCTGCTGTGAAAAGAGCCCGGAGGGGTGCTTAGCTCAGCGATTTTTTTTCTTTTTTTTTTATCGGGAAATCGAGTCACTGATGCAGCCTGAATGCTGTCAGGAAGAGGTGGCAGCTCCTTGAGATCACACGGGCAGCGTGTGACATGGGACAGCCTCGCYGAGGGACAAAGGGTGGAGGGAGGAATCAAGCAGCCAGGGCAGGCTGGAGGTGCTGCCAGACACATCCCATCCAGGAACTGGCAGATATTTAATAAATGAAAAGGGAACAGGGGTATAAATGTAATCGCAGGGTTTGAAATAGGAAAGTCCTGATGGGGAAAAAAATGACCTCGAATATCCAAGGGATGAATGCAGCATGTCCAGGGAAGTACAAAAACGGAAAGTCTGGGAGAGAAGGGGAAAACCCCCMTTTCTGTGAGAATGGGATACTCAATTCTTACGGGGTTTACAGTCTTCAAACTGCTCCAAAACACCAACACTAAAACCTCTCAATTCCCTCTTTTGTTCCACTGCTGCTCCAACGTCAGRCTCACCTAGCAACCCATCCTGAACAGCGGCATTAGGCTCTGGATGCATCCCAAAACAACAGCTCCAGACTTCATTCTCCATCCCCTTCAGGAAGAACCCACGGGTCACCAGCCAGCCTTCCCTGGCATCAAAATGCCAGCTCTGGCGAGCCCCAACTCTGACTAAGCCATGATTCACCCTCCTCTTTCATGTCCCTTTTTTATTTTTTTATTTTTTTTTTTTTTAATTTATTTATTTGATTCCCTCAAAAGGGAACTCGGAAGGGAAGGACCCGTCACGTCCTTGCCTACGTTCAGYGCACCACGCATCCTCTCCTTCGGACACGGCACGGGGCTGCAGCGGGGGGGAGATGCCTGGTGGCATCTGAGTCACACAGCCAGGAATTCTGTGCATGGTTGGGATTTGCAGAGGGTGGCTGGGAGCTGTGTGTGGATGCAGCCACACGTGTGCTCCAGTCATGTCGGGGCAGCTTCAGTCTGCAGCAGTTTCCAGCGTGGCCTYGGTTTGTCAGCCTGGAATGTGGGCACAGGGTTCAGAATCACTGAGTGGTTTGGGTTTAAAGGCATTTACCAGATCAYCCAGTTCCAAATCCACTGCCATGGGCAGGGGCACCTTTTACCATCCCAGGTGGCTCCAAGCCCTGTCCAGCCTGGCCTTGGACACTTTTCCAAGGATGGGGCAACCACAGCTTCCCCTCTGCCAGAACCTCACCACACCCACGGGAAAGAATTTCTCCCAAATATCCCATCTAAATCTACTCTCATCCAGTTTAAAGCCTTTCCAAAGTSCTCCCTTCCCTGGGAGAGTGGCTGCAAAAATCAGGCAGCAGCTGCCCAGTTATAAGTGCCTTCATGACATTTTCTTGCAACAATAAAATTTATTCCTCTGGGCTGACCAAGGGACATTTATATGGTTTTCAGAAAAAAAAAAAACAAAACAAAACAAAACAGAAAGCTAAAGTTTGCACGTGCAAAAAAAAAAAAAAATAAAATTTGAATAGTGGGATACTGAAGAAGCCAAGCACATTGTCYGCACTRTTTTTCGGGGAATTRGATGCTTTCAGAAAGGTCAGGAAGGAAAGCAAGCGGTTGACCCCTCTTCTTTGCCAGCTGGATGCTGAGTAATTTCCACTGCTGATGGCGCTTTCTTTGGAATGACTTGAAAAAAAAAGCTGCTGCGGGTCAGGCTCGTGGCGGGGAGGGTGATAAACGTCTGATAAAAATGTTTGGATTTGGAGAGGCAGCTGGAGTTCACGGTCCTCTTTGTGCCTGCAGTTTTCAATTGCCTCCCTCGCCCCTCGCAGGTATTTCAGTGGCAGGAATAAATAAACGAGGAGCCAAGTGCGAACTGTGCCTGGATCACCGGGACATCACCGCTCCCCCTCCTTCATCCCGCCCAGCTCCTGATGCCCGGGAGGGAACACCAAAAGTTCTGTCCCCTTAATGGACCGGGGTGTTTCTGCCACGGAAAAAGAGTTTTTTATTTCCTCTCCTCTAAACAAGTTGTGTTTTCCTTCCTCATTTCTCGCAGTCTCCCCGCTGTTCTCGCAGTCTAACACTGCTTTTCCCTCCTCCCGCCGCATCGGCCCCGCTGCCGGGCAAAGGGGAACAGAAACCGAGCAAAACCACCTCGTTCACGGAATTATTTGCAGACAGGGTTTCCTGCAAAACCGGCAGGAATTGGGATCAAGGGATTGACAGACCCCTGAAATGAGGGGAGAGCTCCTGCAGCAATGAGGGCTGAGCGGGATGCAGGATGCAGGGCAGGGAACATCGTGTRCCCCAGAGCTGTCTCCTCTCCTCTCACCCACCAGTGCACACACGCGTTCTCCTGGCTGCGGACAAGCCGTGCAGTTGGTATTTTGGGGTTTTTTTCAGCCCGTTGCACCCTCTAATTGCACCTGATGTGCTCAGGGAACTCCTTCCTCGGCCGCTGGTGAGAAATTCCGATCATTGCTGACAGCAGCCGGGCACCGGTGCGCTGCTGGGGCAAGACCTGCGCTGCCACACGCCCTGCCCGTGGCTGCAGCTTGGCTTAAAAATAGCCACGAGCAGAGAAAAGGAGGGGGCAAATTCAGCTTTTGACATTGAGAAAGCAGGGCTGAGCCGCAGAGGGGGAAATCCCCACAGAGGCACAGGGCATTGCTCACCCTGCGSTATCAGCCCCGCTCAAACACTGCACCCTGCGCTGACCTTGCTTTCCTGGCAGCCCAGGGACAGGAAAAGCCAAGGAGAGAAATGCAGAATTCAGCCTCATCCAGCTGGTTCCAGCTTGGGGACATGCTGCTTTTGCTCAGCCCCTCTGCCCTGAGCTCCCCGTGTGTTGTCACTGTCACACTCAGAACTATGCAGGAATTCTTGCAAGGACAGTGAATTCTTCCTGAAGCCAACCCTCTGCACAGCTATTTGTTTTGTTTGTTTGTTAAATTCCTTTTAATTGATAACTACTCAGGCAGCAGGACAAGGGTTCAAACCTTATTTCTTTTGAAATAAGTGGTTGGATTTGTGCCCCAACTCGAGGGGTTTGATTATAATTGGCTGAGTTAAAGGGCAGCAGGAAAGGAAATGGGAGCGTTGTAAATGCAATGCCTGGCTTTGATCAGTATGGGGAAGAAGGAAGGATAAAAGCCTGGATTCAATCAAATTAAAAAGCCAAATCATTCAAGGTTTCCYCCACTGTCCTCAGAGAGGTGACAGCCTCCAAATGTGCCTTGGATGGTCTTGGGGAACACCCAGTAAATTTTAAGACCAAAAATGGGGAGGTACAATGGGTGTCCATTAGCAAGGACTGATGACCCCAAAGGAGCCTCCCGGATGGAGGTTCATATTTAAAAAAGGAGGTTTATTTGTAATTTTAAAAAACTTAAATTAAACAAACAAATTATTAATAAATATATAATTAAATTATTAATTAGTTAAATAATTAAATATAAATAGAAATAATTATATTCTGTAATTTAAAAAAAATTAGATATAACATTCTGAAGCTGCAAACATCCGCTAAAGCAGGGACATTTCTCAAAGCTGGCAGGTCTGCTCAGAAACGGGTCCAGGAGGATTGAGCAATGTCCTGTGAAAGTTCCGGACCTTGCAGGACTAGTGCAAAACAAAACTCACTCCGTAAATGGGCTAAATCRTACAGATAATTGRCTCCAYAGGCTGCAGAGAGGGCAGATTTAGRGTAGATTRTGAAGAAATTSCTCCCTGTGAGGGTGGGCAGGCCCTGGCACTGGTTGCCCAAAGAARTTGTGGCTGCCCCTGGATCCCTGGAAGTGTCCAAGGTTGGACAGGGYTTGTAGCACCCTATTTTTGTGAAAGGTGTCCCTGCCCATGGCAGGGGTTGGAATCGGATTATCTTAAAGGTCACTTCCTACCCAGGAATCCTACTGTGATTCTGTGAAACACGGGTTTCTAAAAGTAGTTAGAGGGGAATTAAATGGCAAGAGTTTGGGATATTCCAGTCTCGGGAATTTAATACYGGTTCTCCTAGAAATAAAACGTGGCTGCAGAAGTTCCCAATAGCAAGGGTCAAAGGGTGCAGATCAGAGAGCCACAATTCAGGTTTTGGTATTGTCAGAGCTTCTGAAAAGACAATATTCACGTTAATTAAATGTGAATTTAGCGTGACTGGGTTGAGCCTTCTACTCCCAGGTACTTTTAGTTACGTGAAAGGAACACTTCCCTGTTTGCTCTGTTATTTTAAGGTGTGAAATTCCCCACCGAAAATCCCGGGATTGCTTTAGGGTGTAAATCCACAGCGTGTTGAACTTGACTTTAGGTTACCTCATCCCTCATCAACAGGCCACAAACACCTGCAAGAAGGCACCGATCCAGCAGCAAAAAATCCTGCTGGTCTGAGAGAAAAGTGTGTTTGCAGGGCTACTCTGTCCCCGCTGCCAGATCAGATATTCCCTGTCCTGCTGCTGCCAGCAGAGCTTGGCACGTGTGACCACAGTGCCTTCTCCGGGAAAAGCAGCAGAGTTCCAGCCACCATCACACCTGAACCAGACCTAAATTAGGATTTGCATGGTTTAACCCCAGTGGGGAGCTCAGCCCCACTCATCCCACAGTGAGATGGGGAGAGGACTGGAAAGCAAAAGTGAGAAAACTCAACTCATGGGTTGAGGTACAAACAGTTTAATGGATAAAGCAAAAGCCATGTGCACAAGCAAAGCAAAACAAGGAATTAATTCCCAGGAAAGCARGGCTCCATCACTTGTAGTGGTGGCTTGGGAAGGCAAACACCATCACCCCAAATGTCCTCCCATTTCCTAAACACGACAAAATGTGTTATGGGATATTTTTGGTCAGTTTGGGGTCAGCTGTCCTTGCTCTGTCCCCTCCCAACTCCCTGTGGCCCCCCCAGCCTCCTCACTGGTGGGGTGAGGAGCACRAAAGCCTTGACTCTGTGTAAGCCCTGCTCAGCAAAACCAAAAACATCGCTGTGTTATCAACACTGTTTTGGTCACAGGTCAGAAACACAGCCCCAGAGCAGCTACTCTGAAGAAAATCAACCTGTCCCAGCCCAAASCAGCACGGTGCTGCAAAGCAATGCAGCGTTTTGGAGGTCTGATGGGAAGAACAAAGAATTCCAGCCCTCCTGCATGCACAGATTGTTATTTGATTTAGATTTTCATGAAGGTGAAGTTGATTATGTTCAGGAAGAGCTGAATTCCCAGCCGGGGGATGCGCTTGGGATGCAGCTGCCCAGGTCTCCTGCCTGCAGGCGCTCGGTGCTGGATGTGAAACCCCCCACGGATGATGATGATGATGATGATGATGATGATGATGATGATGATGATGATGATGAGTGTGTTGAGCCCATTTACAGCGGAGGATGATCACCCTCCGGAAACCACAGCCTGTCATTATCCCATGGACTTTGCTATTGAACTGTTTCCTAACTCCTCATTACCACCCACCTTTCATTAAGAGCCTGGATCGTTATCTCATCATTGCAGGTTATTAAATCAAACAATGGCAAAGGCTGCGGCCTTTCTGGGGCTGACTCACCTCATTATGTAACAAGCCCGGGCCAGTGACAACCTCAGCATCGTCATGGTGACAGAGAAGCGTCTAAAACGATGTGGGGAAGCCAGATACCCCAGAGATGCCGGGGAATCTCTTCAAAGTAATGCAAAAAAACCCTAAAAAACAAAGCTCTGGGAGGAGAACGTGGTGGTTTGTATTTCTGGCGATCAAGGGGGACGTGCTTGTAGGCAGCAGCGGGCAGCAGATTAATCACAGCCGAGGAGAAAAGGGTATTTTTTTTATCTCAACCCCCGCTGATAATCAGTTTGGCTCCYGATACAGGGCCTTTTGAAGCAGCATCCCAAAAGGATCTGCAYTGCCTGGGAGGCTCAGATGGAAAGGTTCCCCTGAGGGATGCTGAGCAGGGAGGAGGCGTTGAAGCTCTCAGCTCCYGCTGCTCTGCCTCCATCCACGGCAAAGCTGTGGGCAGAGTTTGGGAAGGATTTACGTAATTTTGGGGTGTCCACAAGGAACTGGTCATCACCTTTGACCAYTTCTACCACCTGTGGAGAGAAATGGGCACTCACTTGTACTGAGAACAATTCASCTGCCCTGCTGTGGGTGCTGGCTGCAAACCAGGATGAGATGTGTSCTGGAGGAGTTTGTGTCCTCTGAGCACGGAGAGAACCTCAAAGCTATGCCCAAAACCATTCCATGCACATCTCAGCGCTCTCCAGCACGAGGTGACCCAAAACACAAGTCCTTGTCCAATCCAGGGAGGAAGAGCAGAGCTTTGGTGAGGAGCTGCATTTCAAAATCGTGTACGTGCCGAGCATCTTCCCACCCACACCTCTCCTCTGTGAGCACGTCTGCCCCATGGAGAACCTGCTCATCCCTGCTTCCTCACTGGCCTGGGATGATCCAGACAATAGTTGCCCAACAGGGGCCCCACACACCTCAGCTCTGGCCACTTTTGGGACCAGCACCACTCCTGGGGCTGAGCTGCTCCCTGGATCAGCCTCCCCARGGGCTCCCCTCTCCTTTCAGCTGGTGGAAACCACAAAGCAGCCAGAGGTGAGGTCTAAGTGTCCCACTTTTCCAGAGTGCTGCCATGTGCTTTTAAACTCAACACCTGCAGGCACTGCTTTTAGGAGGACTGTAAAAGACAAGTAAGAGGGAAAGTGTGTGCTCAACAAGGTGAAATTTAGTAGGGTCCAGTTTTGTTTCCATATCTTTCGCTCCTGACAGTCAAAACCTCTCTCAGGGAACCTCCAATTTCCTAACACCTCTCCTAACCAAGTTTTGGACCCAAACCACTGGAATCAGATCACAAAGATTGCTGGAATGCAGAAATTAAATAACCAAATTTCCTTATCATGCTTTTCTTAAAATTCTTCCACTTACAGAGCAATGATTTTGATGTATTTAAGTCCTAGCAGATGATTTTCATTTGTGTATTTCATTTACTTTTTTCTATGCCATGGAGACCTGGCTGGGAAAAGAAAAAAACAGGCTAAAATGGTTTAAAAACATCTACAGAATTTGTTTCTTCTTTCCCTGATATTTTCCAATCAGACATGAAAAATATTAATGGAAAATGTCTCTGGAATTTTGGGGCAAGCTGAAACAATATGGGGAGCTTGCTGCCAACATATTTTCTCAAATACATTTCTACTTTCCAACCCGCAACAACAAGCTGTTAACAGCTCCTTGGGAGGGGAAAAAAAAGAGAACTGAGCTCCGTGTTTAGATTTCTGCCCTGGAGTTTAACAGGGAGCAGCAAAGCAGCGTCTGGGTGGCTGGCAGGGGTCACAAGGAAAGATGCTGAGCTCCAAAGCACTTGGGAGGGCCTCAGTTTTCTCCCAAACTGCTGTTACCTGAGCTGAGAGACAGAGCCAGGAGGGCTCAGGTGGAAGCACATCTTGGACAGCGATAATGACTCATCCTCACTGAATAACGATGGAGATGGGGAGAAAAACACTTTTATTGTGTCTGCTTCAGCATTTCCAGCAACACCACTCTTCAGGGAATCACAGAATGGTTTGGGTTGGAAGGGACATGAAAGATTATCCAGTTCCAACCTCCCTGCCATGGCCAGGGACACCTTCCACTATCCCAGGTTGTTCCAAGCCCTGTCCAACCTGGCCTTGGACACTTCCAGGGATGGGGCAACCACAGCTTCWCTGAGCAAGCTGTTCCTGCACAAACTGTGCCACAAACAGGACACCTCTCAAACCAAACAGATGACCCAGGACAGGGCTCACCTCTGTCCCCCTGAGCCTCCCTGCACTGCCCTGGTTGGGTTCGTGCTCCCTGCACGTCCCGGGGCTGACAGCACAGTGACAAACCCTGCAGTGACAGCACAGCCAGGGTTTCACATTTCCCAGCTGTTTACCCAGGGCTCAGCCCGAAGGAAAACAACTGCCAGACAGTCAACAAGAGATCTGGGAGCCACCCGACTCCTGGGCAGACTTTCCTGCCAGCTGCCCYATAAAGAGGGAGAGCCAGGCTCTCAAGGCATGACCTTCCTTCAGTTCACGTTGTTATTGCCCWGGCTGGGACAGCCCCAGGCCGCTGATTGATGGGCACCTTTCACCCACTGCTGGGTGAGGATTCCTGTGCTGCCTCAGGGGTTCCATGGATGGCCACTGAGGCAGTGGGAGATGAAGTTTGTACCCACGGAGCAGAGCCCAGAGCAATTCCCAAACCTGCCAGCCGTGCAAAAGCAAGGCCTTCCTGCAGCTGTGGCTAAGGGGGATCCCACCAGGATGGGTTTGGGATGAAGGTGGGGTAGCCACAGGAGCTGCAGTGTCTGCAGGACATGCTTAGAGCATGGATGTGCTGTGCCCTTCCCTGTCCTGCTCATCCCAGCTGAATATCCCTGCAAACCCACCTCGTACGGGCTCAAACCCAGCTCAGGGCAGAGACTGAGCGAGCACAGCTCCCCTGCACACGTGCAGGAGCACACACAGCTCCCCCAGGCCCYGGCAGCCACCGGTGCCTTCAGATGCCACCCAAAAATCTGGTCCTCTTGCATTCAGGCAGAGCCAGTCATCGATGACAGGGGTGACTAAAGCTCAGCACTGGCACACGCCAGCCCCATCCCACGCTGCCTTGTCCCATCTTGCCTGCAGCTGGGCTCTTACCTGCCAGGACCCAACCCCCCTGGCTGCCAGCGCGGTGTGACAGCACATCCCGAGCCAGGCCGGCAAAGGTAACCTCAGGTCGTCCAGAGATTTGGGCTAGGAAAGTCAGATCCRTGGAAAGAACGCTTCCCACCCCTCGTGCCTTCCGCCCAATTGCTGCTGTTGCAACAGCTGTACATGATTTAATGGTTTGCTGCGCTGTGCTTTTATTTATGGTGCAAATGGTTGGGATGTGATCGGTTTCTCAGCTGCACCCAAAAAAGTATCAAGAGAAGAAAAAAAAAAAAAAAAAAAGGAAAGGAGAAACATGGCAGCACAAACAGAGGTGATTTAATGTTTAAGGGAAACAAAGGCTTTTGCTGACTGCGTTCCCCCCCATGCACGTGATCCTCACAGCTGGCAGGAGGTGGAAATCCATTCCCTGCCTTTGGCAAAGCCACCTTGGAGAAAAAAAAATAAACACAAAAATCACTGCTGGCAGGTGCCTCTTCTGTCTCAACTCACCCTGCTCAGCCTGGTTCAGCAACATGGGGATTTCAGTGGTGAAGCTACTTCTGAGTGCTCTTTCTACCCCAAAGCCTCATCCTCAGCCATGAATGAGATCCAGCCCTCCAGCTGGGAAATGGACCCAGGCTGGAAAATAAACCAAAACCCTCCCATTTGTTTTTCTTTGTTATTATTCTATATACTGTTTATTCTATAAATTTATTTTTCCTCATTTTGCTTTGAAGGGGAATGTTGTTTTGTGAACGTGGATCCGTCCCTGGAGCACCTGGTGTTGGCATAAAGCCATCCCACATTCCTTTTGTGGAAGGGCTTTATRGGGCTGCCTAAGCCCAAATCACAGCCTCAGCTATGTCCTACTGTTCCTGTGAGAAATCCCTTGCTAATAAAGAGGATTTCTAAGAAAGTCAGTGAGGAGAA
This sequence comes from Alauda arvensis, assembly GCA_902810485.1. Lineage (NCBI taxonomy): Eukaryota > Metazoa > Chordata > Aves > Passeriformes > Alaudidae > Alauda > Alauda arvensis. The sequence goes on from CADDXX010000280.1 coordinate 1,055,016, forward strand.
AAAAAAAAAAAAAAAACCCCAAGCCAAATTCTCAAATTTCTGCTTCAGCCATGTCAGAGTCTCCTAATGGTGTTAAGGTGGGGTGCTTGCCTGGCATGAAGGCATGAGTTTCCTCCAAATAAATTCATATTGATGACTGATGAGCYTTTATTTTGCACTTGTGCCAGGTGACCTGGCAGTGCCCACTTGCATTCTTAGGGGTGGAAAAATTTGGTGTCYCAGGCACAGAAATCAGCTGTTGTTCAGTCCTTGCCTTCAAGCCCCAGTGCAACCCTGCTTATCCGCCCAAAAAGGGCAGCTCGACAGAGACCTGGCAAGCCACATCCCTCCTTGGGGCCCGTGGATTTGGGAGCAGGAGACAAAACACCCAATTTTTCTCCCAGCACTGARTCTTTTCAGGCTTACCTAGAAACAGAGGCCAGGCAAAGTTAGAAGAATAAAAGCAGATATATTTAATGAAGTGCCTTCAGATATGTTAAGGGCAGACAAAGCCTCCCCAAGGGGCTACACCCAAGATGGATGATGATCRTGAGTTTTTCAGGCAGATGTAATTTTTGTCTATTTACATATCGGGGGTTAATTGTCCCGTTACAGCTGCAGGTAATGAAGTCACATTCCCCCACTTTGCTCCTCCCCAATTCACTTTTGTTTCCACTTTTCAAGGCAGTCGGRTGTCCTTGGATCTCAGGCTTAGAGGAGTTGTTTTGCCCGACCAAAAAGTGAAGGCAGTTAACGAAATTCCACTTTACACCGAGTTYAGAGTTATGCACYAACGCAGCACAGGATCTAAAAATAGAAAAGCTAAGAGCTAAGGCATCAGTACCTCTGGGAAAAAAACACCGCTGATACCGGCGGGTTATCCCTGTTGTTTACCAGCCCCAGCTGCTCCCTGGGCTTCCTGGAAGGAGCTGGAAAGCGCAGCTCRCACGCTCCTTGCACGCTCCTTTCGCGTGTGCCGGGAGGCGGCGCGGCCGGAGCGCTCCCTCCGCGCGTCCACGCCGGCGGGACGTGCGCGGCCCCTGGTGCCAATAAAATGATAAATAAARCTGGTAAACAAGTCCACGCCGCTGCCCTGCGGAAGGTTCTGCCCGCCTCGGGTCGGATAAACAATCTCCGAAGGCGGCGGGGAGGGGAATAAATCCTGCCCGATGAARGGATGCGGCTGTTTCGCACCAGCCCTGCCCGGAGAGAGCCCGAAGGGGGCCGGGGCTGCACAAGGACACGGCAATACCTCCTTGGCTCCGGGGGTTTATCATCACCTTCCCCAGCAGCATCGCTTCTCCCCAGACCGTTTCACGAGGAGACATTGGTTTGTCTCAGCTCGCCCCTCTAGAGAATCTTTTTCAAGGCTGAGCAAAGCTTTCCTTGATTTCCAACCCAAATCAGCATCTCTCCAGGTGGGGTTTTGACACCCTGCTCCTGTCCATGGGGGCTGATTTGGATTTGGGCTTTCCTTGATTTCCAACCCAGATCTAGATCTCTCCTGATGGGTTTTTAACGCTCTGCTTCTGCCCACGGGGGCTGGTTTGGATTTGGGCTTTCCTTGATTTCCAACCCAAATCAAACTCTCTCCTGGTGGGGTTTTAACGCCCTGCTCCTGCCCATGGGGAATGGTTTGGATTTGGGCTTTCCTTGATTTCCAACCCAAATCAGCATCTCTCCAGGTGGGGTTTTAACGCCCTGCTCCTGCCCACGGGGGCTGGTTTGGAAGTCTTGCACTGCACTACAGTGAAGTTTGTACCAGTAATAGCCCCCAAAATGTACCTGCATAGGGAATACACCTCAGGATGCTCCAGCACAGCCAGGATTGGTGCAGAGGGAGCTGGATCCCTGGATAAGAGCACTGTCAGCACAGCCTCCAGCCCATCTCTGCACCCTCCCGTGCCTCAGTTTCCCCTGYCTCTGTTGGTAAAGCTGGAAATCATCCAACAAGGAGTAAAGGACTGGGGAGAGGGGGAGCAAAAAGGTCTCAGCAGTCAATTCTGAACAAAGAGCACRAAGTCCCAGAATAAATTATTATTGTTATTATTTATAACAATAATTAAAATAATGCAGGGAAACCAAAAGGAAAGGCCAGTTCTGTGAGGTTTTAGCAAGAGGGTGGCATACAAAATGCAGCAGGTTGGGTTTTCTGGACTGGATGGTGCTGGTTCCTCAGCCCCAAGGAAGGACACATCTCACTCCAGGCCCTGTGCTTTTGGGAAGAGGTTTAATCTGGGACAGRGTGGGCAATACCAAGGAGATGTTTTCAGAATGGGAGAGCACWAAATGAGAGTGGYTYARTTCTCCAGAAAGGAGAAATAGCTTTCAGCCTGGGAAATGATGCYATGGAGGAGATAATAGCTCTTATTTATAGCAAGGAATATTTAAGGTTTATACAAGATATGCTGCCCCAGTCGAATTCTCCAGGGGAAGACACAAAGGAAACCTAAATCTGCTTGTGTGGGTTTGATCTTGGTCCCAACTGGGGTCTGTGCCCCATCCTTTCTTTTTTTTYYCCCCYCWAMYTTWAAAATGTGTTRAGGAATCAGGTGCCCTGCAGAGATGTGTGTGCCTGCACGCACGCACCAGGAAAACAGGGATCACACCTTTCCAGCTGCTGGTTTTGAAATCCTCCCACGTCCCTCCATGAANCAAATCTGTGGTCATCTGATTTGAATCCTTCGGAGCCGTTTTGTGCCGGGATCAATTTCCCCATCACAGAGGGTGTGTTAGGGGAAGGTTCAGCAGCTCTGCTGGCACAGGCTCCCAGTGGCACAGGGGATGCCAGGTGGAGAAGGGGCTTGGGAAGTGTTTGTGGTGGGATCTGAGCAGTGGGGTGAAGCCCAAGCCCAGTCTGAGCTGCTCTCCTGAGCTTGGTTTCAGCTGGTGGCTGGAAACAGCAATGGAGAGTCCTTCCCCATCCCTGCCAGGACCCCACAAGGAGGGGTTTTCCAGCATCCTGGCTTGCTTGGTGGGATGCAGGGAGGTTATGGGGGTGTGTGCCTGCTCCCAGGTTAGGACAGGAGGAAATACCTTCAGTATTGTTACGTGGTTTAATTCCCAGACTCAGGAAGTCTGAGAGGTGCTGACATCCCTTATCTSCCCCCACCAGCTGGTTTCTGTGGGGTGATCAGAATGCAGAGCAGGTCCCAAAAACCCCACTGGGCTTCACAGAGCTGCACACCCTTCAGAAGCCTCCTGCAGGAGCCTCCAGGGGAGTGGTGGTTCCACCTGCAGCTGGGGGCAGCCAAGGTTGTCCCACCTGGCCACCACAGCCTGGCATTGTGATGTGGTGGACCCTGCTGCTCGCTTGTGCACGGCCCAGTGAGCAATAATGGGAACAGAACCGGGCATGGTGACCCTGAAATCCATTAAAAACTCCCYCTGAGTGGCCAGAAATGCCAAAGGAAGTGCAAAGGTTGAGAGGCAGAGGAAAGGTCGTGCTCACTGAGGGCTTTCTGGGAAGTGCAGGGAGGTGCTGGGAGGGCTGTGATGGGGGGACAGGCAGCTGCTGCTTTGGGCCCTTTGGCTCAAGAGGCCGGTGAGGTGAAAGGGGATGAAACGAAACCAAGAGCCAGAATGAAAATACCACAGCGAGAAACRCAGGTCAGGGGGCAGAGCAGGACAGGAGGGGATTTCCAGCCTTCCAGGAAAGGTGTTCAGTGAAAACAAGGTGATGGTTTGGCTCAGGCATGAGCTGGTGAGTCAGGAGAGCCTAGGCCAGTTCTGCCACACATTTTCTCCCTGCCCTTTGAGCAGACTCCCTCAAGCAGACACCCACAGTGCCACTGTCACCAGGACAGTCCCCACAGGGAGCTGCAGCAGGCAGGACGCCCCTCAATCACCTCCTGACTCCTCACATGGCTTCTCTGCATCCTCCTTCAGTGCTTAAAAATCCTGTCCAGCGCCTTTGCCAGGAAATGCTGGATAAAAACTTTTCCAGGAAGGCTCGGCATGGAGGAGTGATGGGTGTTGTGACCTGCAAAGGCAGCAGCGTGTGGGTTTGCAGGGCATTCCCAGCAATCCAGAAAGCCTCCCAAAGTGACAAGATTATCCCTTCCAATGCCTAAAGAAGCAGCTGCAGAAAGGCAGTTCTCCACCTTTAGCTGTAACCACCCTGCAAAAGCAGAGTTTCCCATCAGGGGGTGTTGTAATCTGAGTCACCGCAGGGGCTGGGACAGCAAGGAAGCTCTCAGTGGCACAGGGGACAGGGACAGCAGTGCCAGGATGTGGCACAGCCCTGCCCTTTCCCTCCATGCTGCAGGCACGAGGCACCTCTGCTCCTGCTGACAGGAGCCTCCTTGATCTCAGCCAGCAGAAATGAGAGCAGGGGGTGTTGTAACTTCTGCTAACAGAATGTACAGAGCAGCGAGGGCAGCAGGACAGTGAGGGGTTCTGTCCCTCCCCTCCACTCTCCTGAGATCCCACCTGGGCTCAGGGTCTCCAGTATAAGGAGGATGTGGAGCTGCTGGAGCAAGACCAGAAGAAGCCATGAAGATGCTCCAAGGGCTGGAGAAGCTTTGTTATAGATACAGGCTGAGGGGTTGTTTAGCCTGGAGAAGGCTTGTGGGAGATCCTAGAGCCCATTTCAGTGCCTAAAGGGAACCTATAAGAAAGATGGGGACAGATTTTTTTAGCAGGGTCTGTTGCAACAGGACAAGGGCTGATGGTTACAAAGTGAAGGGGGGTTGATTTATAATAAATATAAGGAAGAAATTTTTTATTATGAGGGTGGTAAGACCTTGGCACAGGTTGCTCAGAGAGGTGGTGGGTGCCCTATTCCCTAGAAGTGCTCAAGGTGAGGTTGGAGTGACTTTAGGTAACCTCTTCAAGTACAAGGTGTCCTTGCCCTGTCAGAGGGTTTGGAACTGGGTGATCTTTTACATCCTTTCCCACCCAAACTGTTCTGTGCCTCTATCACCATGTGTTCAATCTCTGCCTTTCACTCTTATCTCCAGCTCCTTCCCAGCCAGCAGCACTGGGATTTCATTTGTCCTTTGACAGATGACAAATGTCCTGCTCCCTGCCAGCTTATCACCTGCACACTCCCAGGGTTCCTTGCATCAGCTGCAGTAATTAAATCATATTTTTTTCAGGGAGGGCGCTTTAGGTGAAAGCTCCCAACACCTCCTGCCAGCAGAGCTGCAGCCACAGACAGCCCTTTGCCAGGCTGGTGGCACTGCTTGGGGATCAGGGCTCTCTCCAGTGCTCCCAGCTGATGCAGCAATGCTGGAAGAAATTAATTTGTGTCCTAAGCTCCTTCCTCCTGGCTGTCYTTGAGCATCCCTGCCAGAGACGCCTTCCTTTAATATCTGAAGCTGCCAAATGCCTTGAGGTTGGCTRAATGGCAGCTGTTACACAGCCATGAAGTGCAGATCCTGGGGCAGTGCCACTGCTACAATGCCTGAGGAGAAAGGGGGCAGAACAGAGCCAAGGCAACCAGGATTTCACACAGACTTCTCAGGGAGACACAGGGAAGTGATGCCAAAGCTGCAAGCCGTGAGAAACCTGCCAAGGCAAGGGTGGAGTTTGCATTCTCCACCACAGGATGCTCCATTTCCACACACAGGGGTGTGCAAAGACAGCTGAGAGCCTCCAGAATGCTCATCCCAAAGTGTCCTTGTGCCTCAAGCYACAGAGCAGCAGCCCTTGGGCAGAGGCTCCCCTTTGCAGCCTGGATCAGGGGGGCTGTGAGCAAACCCTGAGGTGAGATGCTGTTCCCAAAAGGCTCCCAAGGAAARGCTCAGCCTCCTTGCTGAGCTGCCTGGAGCCCCCATATTCCTCTGGGAGGGTCAGGAACACAGCCAGATCCCAACCAGGCTGAAGCCACCACCYTGAGCAGGGATTTTTATGCACCAAATTGGACTAGAAGGAAAATATCCTCACACCCAACTCTCCTGCAGACTTGGGGTGTGCACAGCTTGCTGTGGGCAGGTTTTGCAGGGCAGCCACAAGGCCATGCTCTCCACAACCCTCCTGCCTGGTGGTTTGTGGATGTGTCCCTGGGAAGCCCAGGCAGCCTGAGCAGTGCTCCAGGCAGGGCTGGAGYCCCAGCAGCCCAAGGGGATGCTCTGAGCTCAGGTCAAAGGCTGCAGCCAGGTCACAGCACTGCTCAGCCACCACTGAGCCAYGTCCCCAAGTGCCCCACATCTACATGTCCTAAATCCCTCCAGGGACGGTGACTCCACCGCTCCCCCAGGCACCACTTTCCCAGTGCCTGACAACTCTTGCGGTGACAAAATTATTCCTAAAATACACAAGCAATGGGCAAAACCCATCCACGCCGGCCTCTGTGCCACCTCGGACTCTCAGGCTGATGCACGGAGCTGCTGAGAGCTCCTCTGGCATTTCAAGGTTGACCTCTAGAGGAAGTTTGTAGGCAGACGAGCCACGGCTGCGACGGCGACACCAGGACAGAACCGCCGAGGGTTTGCAGCTCAGCTGTGCCCCAGCCATGACAAGCACAGCACGGCGTCCCAAAAAAACCGGGTCCTCCCGGGTTCAGGTGTGCTGGACCGCACGGAAAAGCATCAATTGCTGCAATTGCTGGGGACCTGCCCGTCATTTCCAAACCCTGCTGAGGCTGCAGCAGGGAGGGCCACGGGAGCTGCCCCCCGACKTGGGGAGTTCCCCCGGTCCCTCCCCGCTCCCCAGCTCAGCGCTTTGAAAGCCTCACACGCTGCGCTTCCCTCSCACCGCCCACCCCCGGCATCGCTTCCCTGCGCTCCTAATTAATCCCTTTATCGCCTAAAATTACATCCAGCGCCGCAGTCTGCTGCGCTGTCAGGATGCGAGGGTGTGAACCACAGCACGCCCCGCTGAGCCCTAAAAGGCAGCAGAAACCGCGGCGCCTGCGAGGGGGGTTCTGCGAGCATCACTGCGGGCACTGCCTCACCCCTGTGACATCTCCTCAGAGCGGGCACAGGGCAGGAAAACAAACCCAGCCCTCTCCCCGCCGATTTCAGCCCCTCCCCGCTGCYTTTGGATGTGTCAGTGCCAGTGTGTGACACCTCTGTGACACCTCACACAGGACCTGTGTGCGATGCTTCTGCCCGTGTCCTTGCACATCCCCACTYTGCCTCCCCGGGCTTGTTTTGCCTCATGAAGGAGACTTTCCCCTTTCCCTTTCTCCACCCAACAGAGCTGCTGGGAAAAGGAACCACCACAAACATCCCGCTCTGTGTCCCACCGTTTCCCTCTGGAAAAGAGGAGGAGGTGACATTTAAGCAGCCCGGAGAGGRTGGAAAACTCCTCCACAGCAGCACAGGAGCTCCCATCAGGGCTTTAGATCCCGTTTTGGGCGCTCCTTGCCCGCACTGCCAAGCCAGGGGCGGCAAGGGGGGATTTCTGTGGAAAGGGGACGGTTTGGGGTGCAGGTCCGAGGGCACCACGGCGTGGAAGGGGCTTGCCCAGGTGAGGGACGTTTCCCTCCCCAGCCTCTCCTCCAGCCCCTCATGCGAGCACCTCCCAAGGACACGAACGCACTCAGGTTGCCAGTTCTCAGGCTGCACCGCCCCTGCCCAAAATCACCCTGCTGCCCTCTGTCCTCAGCCACAGCAGCTCATCCGCCTCATGCCCAGAGCGGGACAGGCGGAGAGCCCCACCGGGAAGGCGGAGAGGGGACAGTTCCCCTTTTCAGGCTGCACAGAACACACACACACACACACACACCCCACGCCTCAGGGGTGTCCCCCATCCTCCTCCCGAGCCGGCGGTGCGGCACAGCCCGGGGCTCGCATCTCCCATCCCCGCAGGGAGAGCGGGATCCATCCCTGGATGCCCAGGGGGTCCTTGGGGAGCATCCCGGGATGGGATGCCCTACCACCCACCCAGCCCTACCTTTGCGGAACGGCATGGAGCGGGAGGAGGCAGCGCTGCGCTCGGACAACGGGGATCCGCGGGTTCTGGCGCCTTCTCTTAAATATGTATATAAATATATATATATATTTCTTCTGTATCTGTATTTCTTGCCTTCCTCCTCCTTCTTTCAGAAGGAAACGGACATATTTGGGCAAAGCGCGGCAGAAACCAGCGTCATTCCGAAGGTGGCACTGCAGAAAGGAGGAAGTTCTTGCAGTTTCAGAGCTCTTAACCCTTCGCTTCCTGGAGGCAGCAGGGATGGGAGGGAGGTGGCAGGGAGCTGATTGCCTCAGAAAGGGGTGGAAGGTGCTGGGAAAGGGTTTTTGAGTTGATTTGTGGTGTTTTGGTTTCTTTTTTTTCTTTTCTTGGTAGGACCAGTACAGAACTGAGTGTGATGGATGTGGGTGTGATAATGGAATTTTGGCCTCCTGCATCACTGATGCAAATTTCTGAGCTCCTCGGAGCACCAATCCCATCTTCTTTGTGGTGGCACTGGGACAAACTGGGAAAATCCAACTGCTTCAGAAACAAGGGGGTCAGGAACTCAGATCCCCCTGTTCGGCATCTCCTGCCCTTGTACAGGCAACTGGAAACTCAGATCCTGCTCTGCTGGATCCTGAGGATGAGCAAACACCCCCTGTCTGGCATCACACGAGCCATGAGCTTTGGAACAGCATCAGCTCCGTGTGTCCTCATCTCTGGAGCTCGGCTTGCAGCAGGAGGTGAAGGTGGGACATTTTAACAACCTGTGAGGGTTTTTTGTTTGTACTGTGGTTCCTTTATGCCCTCCCTGGAGGAAGAAAGATGCACTGGCTTGGAGGGAATTCAAGAGAAACTGTGCAGGAGGACCCCATCCTTTCATCTTGGTGCTTGACAGTGACACCATGAGCTCCATGCTGTGTCTCTGCTCCCTGCAGAGCTGTTCTTCCCTCCTGGARCCATCCCTGGGGTGCTCCAAAGCCTCCCCATCCCTCTCCTGCAGGCTYCAGCCCCATCCAGGCCACCTCGTTGCTCCAGGGGAGGGTTCCTCATCTTCCCCAGGGCAAAGTCTCCCACTGGAGAAACCTGTTTAGGCCAGTGGGTGAGGAGCAGCCCAAAAAAAAAAAAAAAAAAAAACACCAAAAAAACACCCCCCAGGCTGTTGTGAGAGCTGTGGCTTCCACAGGAATGGCAGGGACAGGGACATGAGTGTCCTACGTGGCTTTGCTGCCTCTGTCCTGCTCAGGGAGTGTTGGCTGCTGCACATGGAGATGTTTCTGAGCCATGTGAGGAACAAAAGTGCTCAAGATTTGATGGCACTGCCTGCTGGGCTTCTTCCAGTGACTGGAACCAGTTACAGCAGCTGGGTTGTGCCCTGCCCCTGGAAAACACAGCAGGATGGGCTGGGGCTCTGCCCAAGCAAACCATTTCCTTGGGGAAAAAATCATCCCAAAATGGAATTTCCCAGGGTGTTCAGTAACCTTGAAGGGACACAGGCTGGGAAAATTTAGGGCAGGTGGGTTGGACATTCATGTGCTGTTGCCAGACAGCCCAGAAGGTAAAGGAGAGTCTTTCTTCCCTTCCTCCAAGTGTCCCAGCCCCCAGGTGGAAGGGAAGGACATCCCAGCCATGGCCAAGGACAGCCATGCTCCTGGGACAGCAGGACCCAGGAGTCCTTCTGCTCCACCTCAAATCCAACCCAGCTCTCTGCTCTGGCAAATGAGTAAAATCCCTTGGAGCTTTCAAATCTCTACAAACCCAGATTTTTGCAGTTTTATTTCCCAGGATAAATGTGGATTAGCAGTTCATCTCCAGAAGGGTATTTCCAGCACATGATTCCAGGGCTCAGCAAAAGAAACAATGCAATATACTCAGGGTTAGACCCAAAATGAGTATCTCATCCATGAAAATCCATGTTTGGATGCTCATGTCCAAGTCTGTTGTCCCTAACAGCCTGCTCAGTGYTTGCACATCTTGGAAGGGGCTTAACTCCTCAGATTTTTTTTCTCCCAGATTTTTTTGCCTGGTCACTTCAGCTCCAAAATCTTCCCAGCAGGAGCGTCCCAGGGTTTTGTAGTTGTGACCAGGACCTGGATTAGAGGATGATGGTTCAGGTCCCCATCAAGGTGCTTCTGTCACCTGCTCCTTGCCCTGGGATTTGCTCCAGTTATTCTGTGCATTGGCTTAGAAAGATCTCAGATGGGACCATCCTTGGTGTCCATACAGCTGCTTTCCATTCTCCAGAAAATTCCAGAAAYCWGCYTCCAAGCTCCAGCCAARGCCATCACAGGAGTCAGAGAATCATTCCCTATACCAGATATTATTTGGTTTYACCCACAGAAAGCACCTCAGTAAATATTTTGCAGTAAATAGGAGGTTAAAAAAACCCATCTCAGTGGTGCCACGCAGTTTAAATAAGCAGAGAAGGCTTCAAACATTGTCTGGGGAATTCTGGTTTATGTGGATCTTCATCCCTCACTCACACTTCACCAGCATTTCTGTCTGGCATCTAGAATGAACAACTTAAAAGTAAAAATAGTAGTAATTAAAAAAAAAAAAATTACTGAGAATCAAGCTGGTCCCAAAAGAAGATTTAGATGAGACTAAACAAACTCTGGTTTAGGATGGTGAAAGCAGAGCATCTCCCCTGCTGGCAGAGCACAAAAGCCAGGCTGCATGGCCAGAGAGGGTGGCAGTGGCTCAGCACCACTTGAGGCTTTCAGAACAYGTTGAGCAAACGTGGTGGGAAGGGTTTCAGGCAGCACTGGTTGAGCCTCAGGGCTGAGGGATGGTCCAGAAAGCTTCCTGAGATCTTCCCAAGTCCTGGTTTCTGTGGGAGAGGCACCTGGAGCCTCAGTGGTTGCTAGCAGCTTTCCCAGCCATGTCCTTGGGAAGGCGTCTCCAAAGGAAACAAAAGCATAATTTAATGACTAACATGCTGGGGAGTTGTTCAGTTAGAACTGACCCAGCAAAGGATCCTTTYASCTSTCTCACAGGTTTAAAAYCCATATTTCATAGAAACATGGAARAGTTTGGGTTGGAAAGGATCTTWAAGCCCATCCAGTTCCAAATSMTCTGCCATGRGCAGGGACAYTTCCACTAKCCCAGGGTGCTCCAAGCTCCATCCARCCTGGCCTTGGACACTTCCAGAAATCCAGGGGCAGCCACAGCTTCTCTGGGCACCCTGTGCCAGRGCCTCACCATCCTCMCAGGGAAGAATTTTCCCCTCAACTTCATTCTTAAGCCCAGAAAAGCCTCTTTATCCAGGATGGAGATTTAATTTGCCTTCCCCACCTTGCACTGCATCCATCTGTGTGCACAACCAGGCTTTGCATCGAGGGGATGAAATGAGCACATCCCTGCACATCCCTGCACATCCCCAGCCAGGAAATCAGTGCTGAACTGTCCTCCCTTTCCAGGTAGTGGGATAATGGGTGGGAGCAGTGTGAGACAGGAATGGCAGTGCTTGCAGCCTGAGGAGCAATCACAGGGATCTCCTTCACTGCAAAGCTCGTGCTCTACAAGCAGATAAGAATGCAAACAGCTCCTTTGAAATATTAATGACATTTGGAATGACTTGCATGGCACAAACCCAAGGAAGATGAGGGTGCWGGGAATTGCTGGCACTGGGTGCACCAGGGGACTTGCTCACATGATTGATCTGGCTTGCAAAGCTCTGTTTGTCCTTTTGTAGAATGTCTGAGTGCTCAGGAAGGCTCTCCTCCTCCTCCCCTGGGTTACACATCTCCTGAAGGTCCTGCTTTCCCTGTCAGCATCAGAGCCMTTTTCCCTCTGCTCAGCTGTTCTCTGGCTGAGCTGCTGTGGTCACACCTCAGCCAAATCTCCAATGTCACACTCAGTGACCAGGCACTGACCCTTCCACTTGTGCTCTCAGCCCATGCCCAGCTTCTCAAGGCCCTGGCTGATCCTCCCACAGCAGCCAGACCCTGGGACCCAGCTCCCTTCCTCCCAGAGAGCTCTCCCCACGTGCTGATCACCAGCCTGATGCTTCAGCCTTGCAAATTCAGCAGGGGAAAGCTGCAGAGAGGCTCAGGGCCTGGTGCTGCTGGGAGAACAGGCAGCACAACCAGGTCATCAGGGCTTGAGAGGCAGAAGGGACTGGGAACAAAGAGCTTTTGGAGAGTTTACAGCCAATCTCCCCCTTGTAGCCTGACCTAAAGAGATTACTTTTGTTAACCTCTGGCATTAGTGCTGGCATCTTCATATCACAGAGATTAGGTGCTCTACAAAGGTGTGGAGACAAGATTGGATTAGAGAGATGCAGGTCGAAGACTTAGGACAAGGAGGAATGGCTTTAAAGTGACAGAGGGCAGGGTTAGATTAGAGATTAGGAATAAATTCTTCTCTGGGAGGGTGGGGAGGGCACAAAGAAGCTGTGTTTGCCCCTTCCCTGGAAGTGTCCAAGGCCAGGCTGGATGGGGCTTGGAACAGCCTGGGACAGTGGAAGGTGTTGGAATGAGGTGATCTTTAGGGCCCCTTCTAACCCAAACCATTCTGTGACCAGGTGCTCTTGGTCCCTGGCACAGCTCCAGATCCCAGTCTCCTGTTTTGCACAATTCTCAGCTTTTGGGTTTTGGAGGGAAAGAACTGGGCAGCATTTCCCAGGAGTGATCTGCAGGCAGAAATGACTGCAGCTGTCAGGTACAAACTTTCCTGGCTTCTCTGCTGCTGCCACCTCCACCAGGCTGCTAAATTTGATTTTGCTCTTTCCGTGCAGGAAATTCACATTCCCTCTTCCATTGATTTATGTGGCTTTGAACTGCTGCCACACACCCACCTGGCTTGGAAGAGGAAATGTCACATTTGCAGAAACATCTGCATCCTTCTTCTGATGCATCCAGAGTGACAGAAAATCAATTCTCTTTCACACAGTCCAGGCTTGCTGAGGCAAATTCTTGCCATGCAGTTAACTAACCTCTGTTTTTAAAACAGGATTAAAATAAATGAAGAAAAAGGTATTGATTTGATGATGCCAACACCATTATTTTTTAACATAAATGCTGATGGCAGCCTCAAGTTTCCAGGCTTTTATGTTCCCCAACACTGCAGGAAAAATAAAAACCATCAGGCTTTGCCCATGAATAAATCAGCCTGCTGGATAGAAATAAAACAAAGCAAAACACTTTTAAATGATCAGGTAGAAATCCAAGTGAAGAAAGGGGAAGAAACTATGACTAGTATGTGATAGCTGAAGGTATTTTCAAAACTTAATTTCCTTATTATTCCTGACTTCCTCAGGGTTGAGTCCTTGCAGGTGGATGTGATACTTGTGGGACAGTGCCTTTGGATGCAATGGTGTTACCTCCTATGGGATGATGGGCAGGGTGTAACTGGGAGATGGATCTTCCTTTGAAATTAATGCTTGAAACAAACCTCTGAACCCCAGTTTGAGTACACTTCATTGCACAGGATTATTTCCCTGGAAAGGTCCTTAAATTTTGCTGTTTGACTGCATCATCCCTTCCTCCAAAGAGGGAAGACAAGACACTGGGGATTGCTCCAGCTCACATCCTCTCCCAGTGGTAATTGCATCACTTCAGATGCACAAACCCAGCACTTTCCCARAGTGGAAAAACACAAAACCCCACCGGTTTCCACTTCCCATCCTCCCWGGAGGAGCTTGCTGTGTTTTGCCAGAGTATCAGTTGAGTTTTGGTTCACAGTTGCCATACAAGTTTTACAAGTTCAAAGCAGAGAAGTCCAAAAGTGCTACCCAGCTCTGTGCCTGCGGCAGAAGGTGGAGAAACCCAGCATGAGTGGAAGGAAGACCTTTGTCTTGGCAGGACCACGTGGATTCCTGAGCTGTTGACTTGCTGCAAGCTCTCAAATGGAGGCCAGAGATCAACACCTCAGAGGCTGGGAGAGGAAAAACAAGGGCTGTGAAGTGGCAAGATGCTTAAAAGCTGCTTT
>CADDXX010000280.1:1068772-1086381 GCA_902810485.1 Alauda arvensis
CCATGCTCTTCCCAGAGGAGGGACAAGAAGCAGGAGAGAAGAAAGGAAAGTGTTTGGCATCTTCCTGGGAAAGATCTTGTTTTCCATTGAGCTGAGGGTGTCTTGGGGCCGCCAAAGCAGGGCAGGGGGATGTCCTGCATGTGAGACAGGGCTTGGTGGGTGCAGGATATTTGTGCCCTATCCCCTGATTCCCCCAGCTACAGGGCTGAAAGCTTGGGGTGGGTAATGTTGTTTGGACCCCAGACATTTGTTTGGACACAAGACATAAGGCTGTGTTTTTACATTTCTGTGCTAACCACCCTGTGCTCTGGGATTTCCCAATTTCCTGGTGCTAAAAAGGAAACAGAAGAAACCATAAAACCACAACCATGAGCTCAGCAGGGATCAGGAATCGGGGTATGAGAGGMAACCTCTGCAGGAACACACACACTATCCCTTTTTCAGCTTACAGAATGTTTCCTTTGGCTTTCATACCTGTTCTTCCATTGCACCTTTTCCTCATCCATATCCATTTCCTTCCCCCCCCATTCAAACAGGACTTGGCTTACTGCCATGGAAAGCTGTGTTTGTACCTGTGTACAAAAAGCCACCAGCAAGGTCCAGCCCCACCTGACACAMAGAGGCAGCAAGATCCCTAAAGGAGCACAGCTGGACAACAGGATCACATTTGGATTTATTGTCAGCTGTGACAATAAATGCAAAACTGTCTGCACAGTTCTGGYGAAAGAACCAAACCCAGGGACACAGACAGGGACTTGTCATTCATTCTTTCTCTTCAGAAATAGAAGTGTAAGACTTTAGGTTTGCCCACCTTTTTGTCCAGCAGTTAAAAGCTCTGCAGACTTTACTTTCTCTTTATTTTTTTCTCCTTGCCACTAACTGGCTGAGTTGCACCTCGAGTGGCACAAAATGGTTTTTTGCAGTAAATAGGAGGTAAAATCTCATTGGGCATTCAAGGCAAGCCCTTGGACCCAGTGATGTGCAGAAAGAGAAAGGCAATCTTACAGCCTGAAAAGTTTGAGATCATAAATCCTTCAGTGAGGAGGAGAAAGGAGCAGCTCCTCCTTCACTGCTCCTGACATAAGGCATGAATATTTATGATTACACCCAGGGCTGCACAGGGGTTAAGGTCTGTCAGCTCTGGGTGATGTTATGAGCAACTCATATAATTACCAGTTTTTGCATCCTTAAAAAAATCCTGTCATCCTCTGTGAGGCAGGAAATGTCACTAAAGTCTTTTGAGGAAAAGGTTGATTTTTGAGCAGCCTGGTCTAGTGGAAAGTGTCTCTGCCCRTGGCAGGGGTTTGGAACTAGATGCTCTTTGAGATCCCTTWCAATCCAAACCATTCTATGATTTTAKGATTCAAAACAAGGCAAAGCAGATGAATTTATCCTCTAAACTACATCACAGGTAAGACACAGCTTGTGTGTTCACATATTAAACACAAAGGGCCAAGTGTCCTGCCAGGACCTGCCTGATCATCTCCAGCTGGACTCMAGAAGTACCTTCTACAGCCACAACCAGAAGCCAGTGGTGATGTGTGAGGAAAAATCAAACTGATGGATGATAAAGGCACTGGGATTGCTCTGTGACTGCTCTGCACTTTGAATAAAATCACAGCATCACAGGGCAAGAGGGAAATCTTTTATTGAAAGTCCTGTCTATAGGACACATCAAAAAAATTCCCAAGCCCAGGTGCCACTTTCAAGCCCATCTCTGAAGAACCCACATCTCTCCAGAGCAGCATAGCAGTGACAGCAAATTAACAGAGCAAATTATCACTGCTAGACACAATCAATCCCTGTTTGTCTTTAAGGACAACWGCCTCATCACCTGAAGGCAGGAATTCCCCTAAGGACTCAATCATTGCAGTACTGTATTTACTGTGACAGAAAGTGCTTGTAAGCAACACTAACTCCTCCATGATCACAAGCWGCTCCTGCTTTTTTTGGGAAAGGGAAAACAGGGTTAGTCTTGCACCCAGCTAGGAACAGGTTGCCAGTGCCAGGTGCATCCATACATGGACCTCAGCTGTGTGSATGTTCTTGCTCTCTTCCAGTTTTTAGAGAATTTTAAAAACTTTCTACAGCTGTGGGGGTAGCTAATCTAACACTGTTTTTGTGAAGGACAGAAAGAAAATCAGCAACAGCCAGYTTGGATTCACTGAGGGGAAGTGATGCTTGCCCAGCTTAACCTTCCACAGTGAAAGGTAGAGGAGAGCTGTGGGTGCTGTCTACCTGGACTTCYGTAAGACTTCCAAACATTGTCATCTGCAAGATCCTCCTCACAAAGAAGCAGGAGCAGACACCAAAACCTGTCTGAATGCCTGGCCCAAGGATGAGTGGCTCAGGGTCTGGCTGGAGGCCAGGAGCTGTTGGTGAACTCCAGGGGTCAATGCTGGGTTCAGCCCTCTTTAACACCTTCATTAAAGCGAATTTGCAGGTGACACAGGCTGGGAGGAGTGGCAGCTACCTCAGAGGGTCATGCTGCCACCCAGAGGGACCTGGGCAGGCTGGGAAGAGGCTGGCAGGAACATCATGGAGCTCAAGGAGACGTGCCAAGTCCTGTACCTGAGGAGGAGCAATCCCAGGCAGGAACATGGGATTTAATTCAATGTAACAGAGGGTGAGTCTTAGTCTTGCTCAGGGCCTTTTGCACCAAGTGCTGTGAGGACTGAAAGTTCTCACTCCCTTATTAGATTTCTGCTTGCAGAGCAAGAAGGATTTGAGAGTTTAAGATCCTCTTTGAAACCTTCCATATTTGTCTTTCTAGCTTTAAGAAAAGTGTATTACAACACATATTTTCTCTTGCACAGAAGGGTAAAATACCCTGACACACTCAAACCTCCCACAGGAGCCTGGTTTCAGATAAGCCCCTCCTAAGGCACCCACTTACACAGACTGCAGCACATGAATTACATCTCCCTCTGACCTTGCTGCAGAATGCAAAGCTCAAGGCTAAGAGATTTCACCATTTTCTGTTGCCACAATAAAAAGCAGCTCCACCAGGAATGTGGGTTTTGGTTGCAGAGTTGCCAATCCAGGGGAATAGGGTGTAATCCCAACTCTCCAAACCACCTTCTGCATGTCCTTGGGCAAGATATTTCTTGTGCCTGCCTCCCTCCCTCCATGGCTCCTGAGACAGAAAGTTCTTCAGGGCAACAGTTCTCACCTTCCACGTCACAGTGGCAAAGCAAACTTAAGATTTTGGTAATAGTAATGTTAAAAATGTCCCCTGCAAGCTCCATCTCACATCAGATTTCAGTCTGACACTGAGCAGGCAAAGTGATAAACTGACAGGTGAAATTCAACATAGGTTAAGTGCAGAACAGGTGACGAAATAAATCCTAACCTGTGTGTTTTGTGATGGGCTCTGAATTAGCTGCTGCTGCTCAGCAAAAACACCTTGGGGTTTTAACAATTAGCAAAGCAATCGAGTCACTTAATCCCCAGTATTAAAATAGTAGCCAGTGTTCTGAATTAGGAAGAGAACAAGGCAGCAAAGGGTGATGCCATTGTGCAAATCCCTGTTCTTAAGACCTCGGGGTTGTTAATGCACCAGGCACCTCACTCAGCTCGGGGCTGACACGTCCTACACGTCCTTCTCAGCTTCCTGRTGCCTTCAGGACACTCAAACCTCTCTAAGAAGGCATCTAATCTGAATTCCCAGAAGCAAGGAGCAGTTCATGCTTAACCCAAGAGTAGATGCAGTTATTCAATGCATTAGAGAATCACAGCCTTTACACAGGTGCTTAAGCCAAGGAATTAAAGCTTAAATTTATGCAATCATACCTGAAAAACACCCAGTGCTTCACCTGAAGCACTGTAAGCATTTACCAGTCAGATAAATATTCTTAACAGCCCATCATCCTCTTCACTTTCTGTGAAATCAGAACCTTTTAGGGCACCAAACAGAAAGACAAAAATATTTTTGCTTCAGAGCAGTCACCAYGTAGGTACCTGACAGAATGAGGTGGCTGCACAATTTCCAGGGTGTAAAGACAAACCACCACGTTAAACTTGGTAGCTGCAAAGAGCTCCCAATAAAATGCTGCTGAGCCTTTGGAAATGACACTGATGAAACAGAGGAAAAGGGATGTATAAGCAGGAAAAGCTGGAGGTGTTAGATAAAAAGTTACTTGAGAAACTACTGGAAATAGAAGTCAGTGGCAAGATTCCAGRGGAGGCCAATTCTCCAGCAGAAAGTGCATTCAGAACCAAATTTTTCAAGGCATGCAAAATACAAACATGTCTGAGGAGGTCTGAGCCAACACACTGAGAGTGTGGAAGAACAGGGAGAAGGTGCATTTGCAAAAAAATGCTTCCTGCTAAGGAGACAAAGTCTGACCCCAGAGCTCTGTCTGAACCTCTGCAGGTTTGTTTGCATCACCTGCTCACACCCCTGGCTCCACTGCCACGTGTTTGCAYAGCACCCAGCACACAGATGGAACTCAGGGGATGCAGATCTGCTCCAGGTTTGCTTGCTCCAGTGTCCCCATGGTACARAAAAACACCTCATTTACAGCATGGATCTCCTACACAAAATACAACATGAACAAACTCTCTATATTTTCATGGATAAACTTTTTAAACTCTTGTCTTCAACCACAGTAAGGATTCTCAGAATGAAATGGTTCAGAAGTTGCCARTAAAGCCATTCTCAGCAAATGGAAAAGCTCCAAGTTATCAGACTGGAAGYTCAGAAGCTGGTGCTAAAAAGCAGAGGAGCTGGTTAAAGGCACAAAACCCAGCCTGTGTACCTCAGGAAATGCTTACAGCCCAGTCACTCAAGAGGTATTTGCTGAAATGAGAGCCATAAATAAATCACATTGCTTTAAGCCAAGTCATATTTCAAGCTAAGTTCAGATCACACTCAACCTGTTACCAGTGGTTAAACTTTCTACAGCAGCCACTCAGTTTATGAGTCCTACAAGCAAACCTATGCTGATTCACACCAGGCTCATCTCTTTGTTTTACTACACAGCAGCAAAGGCCTTAAAGTGCTGCTCAAAGTCAAAGAGAAAACGAAGAGCAGAGGCAGGGACAGAATCCAGATTCTGTTTTTGCCCCAAGTCTTGTGGTTTTGGCATCAGGCCTTTTCCTCACCTCTGCTGCAGTGAGGGTGGATCAGAGAAAGTGCCCARCTCTGAGGGACTGCCCTGCACAACACAAGAGCAGAGTAAGGAAGCCAAGACACAGCAGGTAAAATAGCAGTTTTTTAAAAAATTCTGTTTTACAAGCAGATGTTTGTACAGAGGTCGGTGGGACACAGGCAGACAGAATATGCAGAACACAAGGGTTTGGCACAGAAATCTGCAGCCAAAACTCAACAGAAAGGCAGGAACTGAAGATACTCACAGCACTGAACTACAGGTCTGGCCCCCTCCCCCCAGCCCGARTGTGTAACAGGAAGAAAACATCCAGCATCAGCTTTCAAAAAGCTCAAATGCCCTCAGGGCTCACAGCCACTTCAGAATCTGCACAGCTCTGGGTGCAATGGGGCACAGAGACAACKGCCACCATTGCTGAGTCACCTCTTGCCAACTCTCTGTCACATACTGTTCCCTAACAAAAAGCAAACATMAAATCAGGAGCAGAGAGCTGTGTACTATTTTACAACAAGTTAAAAATAAGAGTAATAGTGTTTGGTAGTTTGGTTTGTTAAYTCTTCAGATTTTCATGAGAACTTCCCTCCATGGCCTCCTACTTTGAAAACTTCCACAGGCACTGCTTCCCACAAGGAAAAGAAAGCCTGACCCTGATGGTATTTGACCTCAAATATAGAAATATAAACAGGAAAAGCAAATGCCAGGTTTGAAATGATTACACCAAGTTAGTTGTGTGAGTTAGAGAAGTGAGATTCTGACAGCTGGCCAGACACAGGAAGGAGTTTCCCTTCTCCCCACCTAATGACCTGCAATCAGTTATCCCTGGATTTCCCAGCAGAATGCCCAACAGCACAGAGCTCCTCCTAAGAGTCCRTTAAATTCCCTCCTCTTTCCATTTCCCTGGATTAGACATGGATTTTCTTTTGAACTGTGAAGACAGACTCAATCCTTGTTATTTTAGTCTCCATKCTGGCACAGAAGCTTTGTCCTGGAGTCAGGAGAACAAACCAGCTGCAACTGTCCAATGATCCAAATCACTGGTGTGCAGAGATGGGGACTCAGGAGAGCAAGGCTCTAACTCTAGGAGAGACCACCAGGGAAGAGAAGATCACAGCACACAGTCCTTGTCCAAAGCTTCACACTTATTGTGGATCCAGCACAGGACTCCGTGATGAAGCACCAGAACAAAGAAAGCAGGAATACAGACAAAGCATCTCCTCAGCAGTGGGTTTTCAACAGAGCAAAGTCATCTGAAAGCTCAAAAAACAAAAAAAAACAACCCCAGGATCCCCAGAGCAGAAAGCAGAAATGTGCAATTCAAAACCACACAGACGTGAATCTTACTTTCAAAGGGCTTTATATTACAAAAAAACATAAGTCACAACGAATGTGTAAAATCCATTCAACGAGGCTCATTTCCAGTCTGCTAGGAAAGCTACTTCTCTCTTCTGTATTCCCAGCCTACTGCTGAAAACGTGATTGCCAGAACAGGGACACCTCAGCTAGATTTTTAAAATCAGACTTGTTCCGCCAGATCCAGCACTCTGAACTTGTCCAGGTTGTAGAAACAAGCCTTCACCACTCTGCCTCCAAAATATCTCCCATTCAAATCCACAACAGCTGGAATTGAAACAAAGAGCAGATCAGCAAGCAGCAATTCAATAAAATAAACATCTCTTTAACTGAACAGCCTGACCAAGTGAGACTGTTTAATCTCCCTACAGAAGTTCACAGGACACAATTTAGGATCCTACCTTTGATGGCAGATTCAACCCGTTCAAACTCTAAAAATATTCTTACAGCTTCATCATCAGGGGCACCAGGGATCTGAAACAAAACAAAAAACCACAAGCCACAAGTAATTAGGACAGTAGTGAGAACATTGCTTTCAACTGCTGTTCTTCACAAAGGCAAGTGAAAGAACGAAATAAAAAGGTTCCAAAAACACAGAACTCAAGTGGTTTTTGCACAGTTGCTGTTATTAGAAGCTTGTATCTTACAGATACAGAAAATCCAGAATTCTAAAAAAAAAAAAAAGACCCTGGGAGATCTTCTATGTCTGCCCCTCTCAGGCAGTAACACTGCAGTTGTGAGGGAGGAGTGCCCAGTTGACTTTCAGAGCAGCCAAAAAGAGAGACAAGATTATCTCTTACCTCAAAGATGACACATTTCCCAACCTTGCCATAYTTCTCACATTCCTCCTTAGTTTCAACTTCAAGGTCTTCATCCACCTCCCCAGCACCGACCATGTTCTGAAAGTCAAAGAATAAACCCAACTCACTGGATGGAGTCTGTGCAGGCGATTGTGGAGACAAATCACAGGTGCTCTGTGAACTGTGACCACAAATACTTTAAAAACTTGAGAGCTACAGGAAGAGACAGTTCCCTGTCCCTAAGACAAGGCAACTTGTCACAATTTAAAGCRGTGTTGATTTGAAGTCACAGCTTGTACCCCAGGAAGTCACACCATTTCTCCAGAACACAGAACACCACGTGGGTGCAGGCCAGAACCATGTGAACTRTGCAGAGTTTTGTGTCAGGAACAGAGGTTTAAACATTTCAGCACCAAGACACCTTCCCTTACTCCCAACTCACCCTCAGTAAGACCACTTTGGTTGGGCATTTCAGTATCTCAGTCAAGGGGTTGGAATCTGCCTTCTTGCCCGTTTCTGTTAAAAGACAGAACAGTGAATCATGGAATAATTTGAGATAAAAGCTCAATCAGGGACTTTTATCAGAATCTTATTGATCAGACAATGGAATCAAAGCCACAAGATGTAATTTCATATTGGTAAGGAACAGTTATTCTCAATTTGTAGCTACCTGGAATGACAGTAAGCAGAAAAATCAATTACAATGGTGTGAATTAAGCAGTAACACTGACAATGTTCCCTTCTTTGAGGGAAACAATTCCTAAATTCAGGATTGTATCATAACAACTACAAGACTATAAGCATTCTGACTTCCACCACTTGTGCTCAGAAGCCTGGAGGTTCTCTTGAGATCAGACAAGAGAAGAGAAATGAGAGCAATATTAACAGGAAGGGACAGGGAAAAAACCATCAGRGCAGAGCAGGATCAGCCCTGGAAGTGAAGATTCCCTAACACCAAAGRAGGACAACTGATGGAGGAAGAGCTAAAAAGAAATGCATAGAGGATCACTTTACAAAAAGATAAAAAAATATGTGAATTTCCACAAGAACAAATATGAGTAATTTTTCCAACTCCAATGTTTCCAACAAGGACAGGTGGTAAACAGAAACCCAGGAGCTTCATTTCTCACACACCTRGTGCAGGACACAATTACCTTTCTCTGTAGATTCACCAACAATGATCTTGCCTCCCCTCTTGCTTGTTTTCTCTACTGACAGTGCTGTGCTGAGCCCCTGCTCATGCTTGCCCAGGCCCTGGCCCTCTCTGAAACCATATTTCTGCATGATTTTGTGAGCTACTGTCCCCCTGCAATGAGAAAACAAAAACATCASTTCATAAAGGTCTCTTCCACAAAACATTAACACTGCATTTCTCCTGAGTGCTCAAATATTCTACCTCCTRAAGTTTCCTTACACAGGGGGAGAAAGTACAGGAGATTCTACAAGTTACACATTTTGTTTTCCTAAGCAAAAGGCTAAAAAGTCTGGCTGTGTAAGGCTGAAAGATAAAAACACTAAATCACAGMAGAAACAGCCAATTGTGTGGTGAAAGCAAGGCAGGTTAGGTCAGAGTTCCAGCCCTTCCCTCAGTGAATGAGGGTTCCATGGTACTGCTAATTAGAGGTGGTGACAAAACTGGTCCAACAGAACCAAATTCGGTTATCTTTTTGTGGGGAATGAAGAAAACCCCACCAAAGCCAAAAACGAGGTCTCCAAGCTGTTTTTAGCTACAGATTCACCTTCACTTTGTTGCCACAGTAGCTAACACAAGCATCACATACAAGGCAGGAGAATAAATGAGCAGATTTGCAGCCACAGCTGCTCCGTTCATGCAGATACTCTGAATTTCTGAACAAAGCAGAGCTGGAATGATTTGAAAAATCAATTTGCTGGCATACAGAAAAAGCTGGAAAAGAAACCTAGAAGAACTGACTTGCTACTTGTGTTTTCAAGTGTTCTCCACTGTTTGGTTTGTACAGGCCATGAACACTTTATGCTGAACAGCTCTATAATGCATTTATGCTGGAGTGTGGCTTAAAAGCACAGCCTTGAATTCAACCACCTCAGATGTGTTTCCCACAATCCTGTCCATCCCTATTTGTTCCTGCACATGCAATGGGCTGTGCTCTTCCTTCCTGACAAAGTATTCCAGCTTTTTTTTCCCCACCCCCTTGCAGGATGTGCAGGAGTCCCTCATTTACCCCATGTTGGCCAGGAAGGAGTTGCTGGGTCCTGTTGGGGAACGAGGCCTCTCTGGTTCATCATACACTGGGGGAGGAATTGCTGCTTTGGAAGAAGGTGCCCGAGGTCTTGACTCCTCCTCATATGGGAATGATGCTACAGCTGGAGAAAACAGAGACATTTGGGGTTTTTTAAAATAAAATCCTAATAAACTCTGAAAAGGTGTTTCACATAAATCCAAATCACAGGAATGTTTCCTCTGCACAAGCTGTTTTAACATCCCCTCACCTCTCTCAGAAACATCTGAGTTATTCTGGGTTTTCCTCACTGGATGAAGATTTCCTACAGCTCTATAATGCATTTATTAACCTCTTACTAAATGGAGAAAAGGAGCATTAAGAGACCACCTGTACTACAAAGAGTTAATCCAGAGGACAAACTCCCATTCATCAGCAACAGAATTATGACAAAAATTGATCAATGCACACAACCCAAGGCCCAAGGACTGTAATAAAATACACTGCACGTTTGCAGAGAAAGGAAACCAATCTATTAAAAAGAAWGAATGCAACTCATCTCACTGGGAATTTCTGAACTGCAGCTCTTCCTGGGGATGGAGATGGATCTGGATAGCTCAGTCATACTGGCTAGACTATTAAATCACCTTCCACTGACAAGTCAAACAGCAAAATCTACTAGAACACTAGAAAAAAATCACTTTTGAATGGACTTTCATCAGACTGACTTAATTTTAGAGTATCTTCTAGTACACTAGCTCTTGTATCTTATCAAATAAAAGGTCAGACATGAAGTTTGAGGACATAATATGAGGAAAAATAATTTCTATTTCAACAGCAGATGGACTGGACTATGGGACCTCTGCAACACCAATATTTTGTTGTTTTCTTCCAGTCTGGATTTGAGCATCAGGTAAGAAGCCATACACAGCTTTCTTTGTGGGACCATGTCTCATTTTAAGAGCCCTCCCCTTAAGGATATTTCTACTATTTCCAACCTATATTTACTTTTCCTTGACACAAGATCAATTGCTCTTAATTATTTACTCAAAACAATGTCTTTCTGTTTTGAATGCTTACACATGTCAAATGCTTTCACTGCATCACTCACTTCAGCTCTGAGGCATTTTTTACATTTTAATCTTCTCATAAATACAATGAGGACTCCCAAGGAAAAGTTTRTGYGCAGAAGATTTTGTCTTATTATAATTTTTTAAGATTATTATCAGTATGTTGTCTACTTTAAATTTTAAAATTTTCAGCATTTAGACATGGACAAACAAAAGGGAATGGTTTTGTTCCTGTAGCAGGATGATGCCATCTCGTGGACAGCTCACACCACCACTGCACACAAATCTTTTCAGCTAAAYTGCATCCCTGAAAAGCTTATAAAATTCTTTCACTTAGTGCATAACTCCTTTAGAAAAGATATTCACTAAGTACCTCCTCAAGGAAAAAGCAATGGAAAAATTCCCTCTCCACACTGTGGAGGTTTCTGGCCTACCCAGAGAAACCTGCCTATGACATTTCTTCTTTCATATCAGAAGTGAGCAGCTGCACATGGTTGTAAGAGCTCAGTTTGCCAAACCACTTGTCCAGCAATGCAGAAAGATTTCTTTAGAACAGAGATGTGAAGCAGGGCTTCACAAAGAACTTGTTCATGTCCTGCTGCTAGAAAGAATCCAATGGGAAAAGCAGGAGGACTTCACTAAATAGGAAGCTGAGTGAGAAATGAACACTGCTGGGTTTAGAGAAGAGGATTTTGGGGTACTCACGTTCTTTGTCCTTCTCAACCAGAGAAGTGGGTGGTGCAATGGCAGCTCCTCCCATACCTATGAGCAAAATAGAACACAACACATTTGGAGGATATCACAACAGACCTGAATTATTTACTACTTTGTTGCTGAAAGAGAATAAAGACTCATTTTGCTTATGCAAAGATGTATTTCTGATCCACATCACCTGACAAGCTCTAAGGGCACTGATGTAACAAATGCAGGAATGAAAAGCTGCAATAGTGAGAACTCAGTGATTCTCACAGCCTGATTTTATGTCATGCCTCACCCCTTCCCTGGAACCTACAGCAKGCAGGGATTTACAACAGCTATCTACAAGGTTAAACAGAGGCATTTCCACAAGTTATTTGGCTGCCATCTGCCTCCATGGAAAAACACCAGTCTTATGTTGTAATAAAATGCCAGATTTATTCTAAAGGCTCAGAATTAACATGTGAGGACAGAGAAATACAGAATCCATKAAACAGGACTGTCAATTCCCCTCCCTCTTTCTTCTCTTCCCACACCAAAGCCACAAGCAGTTCCCTTACTTCTTTTCCGTCTCTCCCTTTCATAATCTTCATCTTCATCAGAATCTGGATCTGGTCTTCTTGAAAACCCACTGGCTTCATGTCTGTCTTTACGCCTTCTGGGAGACACAGAAGTTAGGATGAGACACCAGGGAAATGAACTCTTTAATTTGTAATCCCCCCTCTGCAGGGTGAATTTTTCTGCCCCATCCAACTGGCATTTAACGTGTTTCCCATGGAAGTGCAAGTTAACACCTTCACCATTTGTTTCTYTGCTTTTACCCTCATGGGGCATTTTTGATAAAACAGAAGATGGGTTTAAACCAAGATAATTTTCCACTTGCAAGTCAGCCAAGAAGAATGCATGGGAAGGAGGAAACACCTGAATACATGCTGTCCAAACAGACCAAAGTGACTGAATGGCTGCTGTGGAACAGGTGTTGGATGGAACAGAGAGCAAGGTAACAGACATTAATTCATCAATCACCCCGCTTTGGGCAAAATCCCTTTTACATTTCCCATCACAGGCTACACAGAGTAATATCATTTATTTAATTCAAAAATATCCTCCTGCTGAAACATCAGATTGTTGAGAAGCTTGCTTGGCAATTAAAATAAGATTCAGGAATAACTTCTAATGTGAAGTAAGGAATGTTTCAAGATCTGTTTGCACTTCAGCTGTTACCTGATGTGATCAGGAAATTACTCCTTTTAATACAACAAAAAGGAAAAGCACTTTTCCTCAAAATTTAAGAGCACCACCTGCTGCACAAATCAGATCTCATTCCCAGCACAGCCACCAAAGCTGTGCTAAAGGATGATAAAAACAGCTCTACTGTGGAACCACAGAGAATTTCTGAATCTCTGCACTATGAAATCAAAACAAATGCACAGCCTGTACTCCCAAAGCACACATCTGATGCAGGTTTGGCTGAGATTGTTTCCCCAGTTTGAAATCAGAATTGATKATGCATTTTTCACCTCTTTTCTCTAATGTTGATATGCATAAAGATTCTTGGCCCACACACAAGTACAAATACAACCAAAGAGCAGTCAGTGCTRAAGCTGTGGGAATGACATCCCAGATTCCTGAGGTTTTGCATGCCAATAGGGCASAGCCTCAGGCATTCCTTCTCCATCAAAACAAATATATAACCAAGAGAGGATCCAATGACTAGAAATATTAATTTCCACAATCTAAACAGGGCAGCAGAACTGTAATTCCAGACTTCAGATGATTCATACTGTGATGGTTTATTCACTTCACTTGAAATGAGCAAATGTAATTTTCTGCCTGGCTGGCAGACATTTTACCACTTGTAACAATTAGATACTCAATCTGCATCCAACTTCCTTAATATGACTACAGAGATTTCTTATTTTAGGGAAAGGGCATTAAAAGCAAAGCAGTATTTTCTTTTGTCCAGAGACAATAAATTGATAAAGACATCATTAACTTGCTTGATAATTAAATTACTGACTGGAGGGTATTAAAAGAGGAAATGCAACTATGTCTCTCAAAGGCTGTGCTAGCTACATTTAAAACTGAATGCATCCATGGATCAGTTTGTAGTTTTTAGAAGCAGAAAGGATGGTTCATCACTGAGTGTGGAAAAGGCTTTTCTGCAGCCAGGTGACACTGACATAAAATACTCTAAAAACACCTGCAAGGTCAAAGTCTGATAACCATGCATGAAATACCCAAACACTGCTGCTATTATTGAAACAAACTAAATGCAGAATAATTTTGACAAGGGTCCTTCAGCCAAAGAGGCTGCGAATATGGGAATTCTTGTTTTTACAGTGTTAGGTGATTTTTACCAAGAGCATTAAAACATATTAATTAAAACACTGCACTTGCTTCTACAAGCACACAGTATTCACAAAACTTTTAAGAACTTCCATGAAAGCAGAGACAAACAAATTGGCATGTCTATTCTTTAGATAAGAGTCAAAATGTCAAGTGTTGAAACAAAAGCCTTACTTTTCTCTCTCTTCAATCTCCTTTTGCCTCTCCAGCTCCCGCTGGCGCTGCCGTTCCTCGCGCTGCCGCTTCACCACCTTCTCGTAGTCATTTGGGAACATGGGGTCATACTCATCTGCCAGGGGAATCAGCACATCTCCTGCAGAAAAACCACTGGGGACAGGATCCTGGAAAAAAGAAACAGTTTTTTTTTTTTAAAGCTGAGATCTGAAAACAGCACCCAGTTGGAAAGCAAAAATGTAACAAACGATTCGTGATTTCTGTAATGTCAGGTAATATCCTAATCCCACTGGTGCTTGAAGAAATCTTGGCTTTATTTAAAATTTACATTTCATCCAGTGTCTCACTACATCAGATTTTTCCCAGAAAGAACCAACCCCCTCCCCCTGCAAAATGCGAAACAGTAATTTTTTAAACTCCATTAATTCATTATTAGAAGCTTCACAGCATCTTGGTGCTGCAGGCATCTGCCAGGATCCTCCCACACAATCTCATCAGGCTTTTCATCAGCTGCTCTCAACATAATACCAACAGAGGCACACAGACTGCTCTCCTCCAATCTGAAAGAACCATTTCAGAACTTTTTCTCTGAAAAAGCTGCAAAGACAGAGTTTCTCTTGATTCCTTACCATGAAAAATCCATTTAAAAAGTGAGGTGGCTTTTCTTTTCTTTTGATTGCTATACAGGTCCAGTTTCAACACTGGTGCAATCACAATTATTACTTAGATTAATAGTTTAGATTATTGCCCAAATTGCTGTTTTACCAATTTGAAGCTGTCCAGGATTCTAAGAGCACTGTTTTATAAATGCACATTAACCATTCCATGCTGTCCCACACAGAAGTCTGAATAAAACTGAAATGTTAATTAAAGAACTCTCAGCAGAGGAAGACATTCTCAGAAAATAATCACTTTTTTGACCACTAGGAAACATTAAACTCACAAAACATTTGTTTACAGCTGCACTTTTAGCTGCTCTGCTCTCACCTTTAGCCCAGCTGCTACATGAGGGGGTGTGTCCACAATCTGTCTCTCATCAGAGGAGCTGCCTCGTTTCAGGTCAATCACTGGAGCAAGGACTGTGGTTTGTTTTGTTCTCTGACTCTGCAAAAATCACCAAAACACACACAATGTCTAAAAAAGACAAAGCAGTTTTCTAAAAATCAGCTTAATTGATATACTCTGCAGTGGTAGGTGAATGGCCCCAGGTTTTGACTGGGACCAGAAACACACTTTAAAAATTCATCTCATCACTTCAGGTGAKTTTGAACTGAGTTACTTTCTAAGAAACTCACATTTATTCCAAAGATCTACTGTTCTTCCCATTTATCATCAGATAAAGTGTTTTAATCTCTTCTGAACTCTTTGAATTTTCTAATCCTATCCTATTCTTCTGTTAGGCTATGGATACACTGCACATCAATTACATGGACAAAGAATACAACTAATACAGCAGTCAATAAATTAAATCCATGCAGTTTGTTCCAATTAATCCTGTCCCCAATTTCAGCTGCATAAATCAGGAGTAATTCCAGTGAAAAAATGTTGTGGCTACTTAAGTATCTGGCATCAGTGCTACTGCTTCTTCTTTTGATTAAAAAGTCTCACTACAGAACCTACACACCCTAAAGAGCACCTGTGTCCTGCCTGAACTAAAAACTAAAACATCAACACAGCTCAAAGAAAAGGGGTGAAATAAAAAGAATCAGCAATAAAAASAGAAAATGGCTCTGTCACAGTCTAATAATCAGCTTGCACTCCTCCCTTTCATCTACTCTGGAAATACTTGCTGTAAAAATTTCTAATACACAATGATTTGCAGAGAGACTTTTAAAGAACATAAATTTTAAAAAACATAAAGAACATAAAATGATGTAAACATGTAAATAATCACAGTGTGACCCCTACTGACATAAAAAAAAATTATAAAGCTGAATGTCATTATCTTTAAAGGTAAACTTGAAGATCAGCTTTTGGCTCTGCTGGTTAAAAGCTCAGTTTTGCAGCACTTGTATCAGTGCTTCCTTCAGTTCTAATTTTGCAACACTCTCTCTAAGAGACATCAAGAAAAATACATTTTCCCTTTCTCCCCTTCAGCTTTGCCAGGCTCTTTGTTACAAACCCACAGACAAATGCCAGGAAAATCACCCCAAACTGAGGCCACAAACACAATGCACTGAACATGACAGAAGTCTGAAAAAAAAAACAACCCCAAAGGGACTGTACCTTTGCTTGTGTGAGAGCTGCTTTCTTCACCTGCAGCTGAGACTGCAGCAGTTTGAAATTCTTGGACCAGCCTTCTGTTTTGGAATCGCTGGTCTCAACGCCCAAGTCRTCGTAAAGTGACATTTTCTCTGCAATTTAAAACTGAAAGACAAAAGAAAAAAAAAATTCCAGATGACACCACAAACCTATTTCCAGGTTATCTGTTAAKGTATGGGTACAGCACCTTTTATTTCACTTTTCCTAAAGCCAGAGAAAATTGACCTTTTTCTGGCTAGTGGTAAATRCATATAATTGGAGCAAMGCTGTATAAAAGTAACAGTTTGAAAGGGAATGAAAACTGTTCAAGAACTCATTTAACCATGCAGTGGAATATGAACAATTTGGGCTCAACAGCAAGAAGTTTACTGCAAAAAGAAAAAGGAGGTTTTGAAGATTATTAAACATCTGGCCACGGGATGAAACTCAGCAGGGGTTAYAAAGGCACAGATTCACAGGATGAGGACAGGGCTGTTGCAGGAATTCCCACCTGCCACAGTGCAGTGGGATTTTGGCAGCAGGACTGATGCTGTCCAGGGAGAGACAGGATGCACTGAGGAATCACAGAATCAATCAAATTGGACAAGACCTCTGAGATCATCGAGGCCAACCTGTGACTGAAGACCACCTTGTCACCCAGACCTCAGCACTCAGTGCCATGTCCAGTCTTTCTTTGGACACCACCAGGGATGGGGACTTCACCACCTCCCTGGGCAGTCTGTTGCAACACTTAACCACCCTTTCTGATATGAAATTATTCCTAATGTCCAGCCTGAACCTCCGCTGGAGCAACCTGATGCCGGTTTCCTATTGTCCTGTCGCTTATTACCTGTGAGCAGAGCCCGACCCGGCTGCCCCCTCCTGTCAGGGAGTTGTGGAGAGCGAGAAAGTCTCCCCTGAGCCTCCTTTTCTCCAGACTGAGCCCCCCCCGCCCGAGCCACTCTTCCTCAGACATGTTCTCCAGACCCTTCCCCAGCTCCGCTGCCCTTCCCCACACAACGTACTGATGAATGTAGGGAGAGCGCAGGAGGGCGGGGAAGGGACAAGGGAGCGAGGCACAGGGGCTGTCCCCACSATAAAAGCAAGGGTGGGCTGCGATCTCCATCGCTCCGGGAACAGAGCAGGCGAAGCAGGCCCTGATGCCCCCCCCACCTTCCACACAGGCCGATACCCCTCCGARGAGCCGCTGAGCGTGGCACAGCCGCCCCGCCCTGCCTCCCCACAGCCCGCGGGGCCCGGAGCCGCCTCCCCACACGGCCGGGGCCGGGCCCGCGGCCGCCTCTCACCCGTCCCGGCGCCGCCGCCGCCGCCGCCATGAGCCGGCGCTGAGCACGCCGGGAAGGGCCGCGCCTGCGCAGTGCGGGCCGCGCTCCGCGCCGCCGCGCCAGCGCCCCCGGGCGGCGGGAGGAGGGAGCGGCACCGCCGCCATTGCCGCCCCTCACAGCCGGTGCCGCCCCTCACAGCCATTGCTGCCCCTCACAGCCATTGCCGCCCCTCACAGCCAGTGCGGCCCCTCACAGGCAGTGCCGCCCCTCACAGGCAGTGCCGCCCCTCACAGCCGGTGCCGCCCCTCACAGCCAGTGCGGCCCCTCACAGCCA